>JAOTBA010000004.1:9252474-9263578 GCA_025629845.1 Erythroxylum squamatum | reverse complement strand
CAATACAAAGTCAAAGATTTGTATGACAAATTTGACTCTAGTTAAATTTCTCTTTTGAGGTGAGAGTTGGAGAGTTTGTTTTTGGTATATCTTTGTGGATGTGTTGGTATATTAAGGATTGGGTGAGAGGAAAAATTGTGTGAATGTAAGAATTTTTTACATAGTGGATTTCTTCTCGGTGCTCGTGGTTTTTTTCTCCGGTTTGGGAGTTTCCACGTAAATTCTCTTGTGTTGTTATTATTTCTCTATTTTTTGATTTTTTTGTCTATAAAATATCCTTAGGTGTGGGTTCGGGAGGTCTAAATTTTCAACAATTGGTATCAGAGCCAAGGTGTGTTTTTTTTTTTAATTCTAAGTATGCTCTGTGGTCGCAGTTTTGACTGATCTTTCACATCAGAAAAGATTTTCTTGAGAAAGGTTCATTAGGTGCGGTGGAGCTTTGGTGTGGTAGTGTGGAAGTACATGTCTAGGAAAGTTTTGGCTAAGGAAAGACTTGGTATTTAAGTGTGTCCTTTGTGACCCACCTCTCTTTCCTGGGAACTTACTTGGTGTACTATTCATTTCTACGGTAAAATTCATCAAGGCAGAAGAGCACAGGAAATAAGGCTTCGAATCCTCTTAGATTTGAGGTGGAGAAATTCGACCGGAGAATCAATTTTGGCTTATGGCAAGTGCAAGTCAAGGATATTTTGATTCAGTCAGGGTTACATAAGACATTGAAAGGCAGACAAATTCCTGATATTAGCACTACTGCTAGTGATACTAGAAAAACGGCTAATACGGACAGATCTAATATGATCGATGAAAATTGGAAAGATCTGGACTTGAGAGCAACAAGTGGGATGCAATTGTGTTTGGGTAAGAATGTTCTTGCAAATGTGTATGGAATATCTACAGCAAAGGAGCTCTGGGAAAAGCTTTAGAAGTTACATCAAACAAAGAGCATCTCAAATCGAGTGTACCTAAAGGAGCAGTTTCATACACTACGGTTGAGGGAAGATACTACAATTTCAGATCATTTAAGTGTTCTCAATGGGATCGTCTCTGAACTGGAAGCAATTGGAGTTCATATAGATGATGAGGATCAAGCTTTGAGACTCATCTGGTCTCTTCCACCTTCATATGAACACATGAAACTTATTTTGATTCATGGGAAGGAGAAGATAGTTTTTCTGAAGTTACCAGAAAACTCTTTTCAGAAGAGTGAAGATTGGGTGGTGGAAAAAATGTTCCTCCTGAAAACTCAGCTCTGGTGGTAGCTAGATATTGGAAGAAGAACTCCATAAAGAAAAATATAATATGTTGGACGTGTGGACAATTTGGGCACGTGAAGGAAAATTGTTCGAGAGGCGAAGAAAATTTGTACATCCTCATGGCATGCCGCTAATCCCAAAGTTGCCATGATATAGGATGTGTTTCTGTTACCGGGTCCACAAGTTTGCACACGGGCATTGGTTTGGCATTAAGGCAAGGTGTGTGGTGGAATTTATGTCGATGGCTGATGAACTTCCAGGATAGCCAAACATGGGAGTTGCACCATAATTTTTCAACAAGGTTATTTTTGACATGTGCCGAAATAAAAGGCTTGGAGTTGGTTTATTTTGAGTGGGTATGCTTTTATGGTGGAGCATGATGCTGTGAAACATGATAATTCTCTACATTGAGAGTTATGTTATTTTCAGGAGATCTTTATTGAGATAGAGTGTATTTGTGGGATCAACCAAAGTCGCCAAGGTGGAGATTGTTGAGTTTTGGCTCCTTTGTTTGTCCCATATTAGTTGGAGAAAACAGTTGGGCAAGGCTCTTGCCTATATAAGGAGGTTGCTACCTCCTTGGTTAATGTACCAATATAAAGTCAAAGATTTGTATGACAAATTTGACTCTAGTTAAATTCCTCTTTTGAGTTGAGAGTTGGACAGTTTGTTTTGGATATTTCTTTGTGGGCGTGTTGGTATATTGCAGATTGGGTGGAAGAAAAAATTGTGTGATTGTAAAAAATTTTCACATAGTAGATTTTCTTCTCGGTGCCCGGGTTTTTTTTTCCGGTTTGGGAGTTTCCACATAAATTCTCTTGTGTTGTTATTATTTCTCTATTTTTTTATATTTTTGTCTATAAAATATCCTTAGGTGTGGGTTCGGGAGGACTAAATTTTCAACAGAAATCTTGGATAGATTGGCTTCGACATGGTGATCAAAATACGTCTTATTTCCATTGTGCGATACTTCAGAAAAAAAAAACACAATATGAGAGTGGAGGCCCTTAAGGATGATCAAGGAACTGTGTTTCATGGGAAGGCTTTGAGGAGACATATCGTTGACTACTTTACCAATCTATATACTTGTTCGACCAGTATCTCTACGCCCGAGAACAGGGTCAGTCTTTTCTACATATTATTGATCAGTTGATGACCAGTTTGATGGGCTTAATTACAGAGGAGGAAATCTGCAGTGCCATCTTTAGTATGAAGCCAATGAAGGCCCCAGGCCTCGATGGCATTTCACCCATCTTTTACCAAAAATGTTGGAATGTAGTCTGCACTTCTGTGTGAAAGTTGGTGTGGGATATTTTCAAAACTCAAATCCTTCCACAAGAGATGACTTAAATTCTCCTGCTTATCCCGAAGATGGAGAATGCAACATCTATCAAGATGTTTCGCCCTATCAGCCTATGTTAATTACAAGATACTCTCGAAGGTGATAGCCAACCGCTTATCCCAAAGGTGAAATTCTCCTTGTGCTTATCCCGAAGATGGAGAATATAATGTTAATTACAAGATACTCTCGAAGGTGATAGTCAATCGCTTAAAAGGCGTTCTTCTGTCGATTTTTGGCCCAGCCCAAACAAGTTTTGTACATGGGAGACACATTACGGATAATATTATTCTTGCCTAAGAAGTTATTCATTCTATGCGGAAACAAATTGGGAGAAAGGTTTTCTGGCGATAAAGGTGGATTTGGAGAAAGCGTTGACATGCTTTCATAGGATTTTATATGGGACACTTTACACCAGGTGAGACTTCCGGTGGATTTGACAAAACTGATTATGGCAGGTGTGATGTCGTCTAGTATGCGCCTTCTAATTAACAGAGAGGCTTCGGATCCTTTTGTCCCAGTAAAAGGTATTCGTCAAGGCGACCCTCTTTCGCCATATTTGTTTCTATTGTGTTTTAAGCGCCTTGTGTAAGACACCTTTCATGCTGTGGCGTATGGATAATGGGCTCCTTTTCGCTTTAACAGTCAGAGCCCTCCCATATTTTATCTATTTTTTGCAAATGATTTGTTATTGTTTTTTTAAGCTTCCATGACACAGGTCAAGATTATCCAGCAGTTGGTGGAGGATTTTTGTACTCAGTCAAGGTTGTGAATCAACGCTGCTAAAATCGTCGTCTTTTTTTCGCAAAATGTACATCCTCATGGCATGCCGCTAATCCCAAAGTTGCCATGATAGAGGATGTGTTACTGTTACCAGGTCCAAAAATTTGCACACGGGCATTGGTTTGGTATTAATGCAAGGTGTGTGGTGGAATTTATATCGATGGCTGATGAACTTCCAAGACAGCCAAACATAGGAGTTGCACCATAATTTTTCAGAAAGGTTATTTTCGACATGTGCCGAAGTAAAAGGCTTGAAATTGGTTTATTCTGAGTGGGTATGTTTTTATGGTGGAGCATAATGCTGTGAAGCATGATAATTCTCTACATTGAAAGTTATGTTATTTTCAGGACATCTTCATTGAGGTGGAGTGTAGTTGTAGGATCAACCAAAGTCGCCAAGGTGAAGATTGTTGAGTTTTGGCTCCTTTGTTTGTCCCATATTGATTGGGGAAAACAATTGGGGCAAGGCTCTTGCCTATATAAGGAGGTTGCTACCTCCTTGGTTAATGTACCAATACAAAGTCAAAGATTTGTATGACAAATTTAACTCTAGTTAAATTTCTTTTTTGAGGTAAGAGTTGGAGAGTTTGTTTTGGGTATTTCTGTCTGGGTATGTTGGTGTATTAATGGATTAGGTGAGAGGAAAAATTGTGTGATTACAAGGATTTTTCACATAGTAGATTTTCTTCTTGTTGCTCGTGGTTTTTTCTTCGGTTTAGGAGTTTCCACGTAAATTCTCTTGTGTTGATATTATTTATCTATTTTTTGATATTTTTGTCTATAAAATATTCTTAGATGTAGGTTTGAGAGGTCTAAATTTTCAACAGGTAGGAGGCATAAGAAATATGACTTCTGTTTTGAGTTCATCATCCCACGAAAAATCAAGCTCTTTCTTTTTTCTAATATATGTTAAAATTTATGATGGAGATGAAATTGAAAAGCAAAGAAAAAAAAAAGTGATAAGAAGAAGAACAAAAGCTACAGCATGACGCACACACAGCTAGCGCCTAGAGGCTAGTGTGTACTGGGTTTGGATTCTGAAGGTTTTGTACTTTGAGAGGCGTGATTGCTGTCTATGTGGTTAATAACAGGAATCCAGAAACCACGTCCAAAGTAGGAATAAAGAAGAAACAAATCGAAGCAAAAGCCCACCCGCATTATTAGCCTTACACAACTCATTTTCACATGCTGCAGATGAAGTACACTGCCATTTGACTAGGTATCCATACTCAATTGTTGGATTTCAGAAACCATATATAAAGAGGAAATAGAGAGTAATTAAAAGTGCCTACAGGGTCCTCCACATTTCTCTTCTATGTCTAAGAGAGAGAGAGAGAGAGAGTTGTTGTGTTTGAGCGTAGGAATTGGATGGGAGGGTAGACAATGAATTAAGGAGCTCCTTTCAGTCCAATCCCGAGGGCTGAGAAGAGGCAAGAGCTGCCATATCATGCAATTAGGCGACACTTAGTCATTATAACCTAATTCAATCAAATGTTAAGTTTGGCCAACTGCATGATTTGGGAGCAACTCCTTCCCCTTCTTTTCCCACCCATTGGACTGAAGGGAGCTCCAAGATTTTTACCCTTTCTCTCAATTATATATTGCATGGGCATTAACTACTTTTTTTTTCCTTCCTTCTACCTATATTTCCTTCTTTATCAACGTTGTTTATTAATTATTTTCGACCTAAACATAGCTACACTTTGGAAGCTGATGTATTCATCAATCTAACTTTGTAGTTACGTTGTTTTCGTACGTTTACAGAAACCAATGCCAAGATATCGATCGTGAGTTAGGAAAGTTAACTGGGAGGTGAAGAATCAGTTCATAAGGCCATGAACTGGAGATCATCAAACCACGTCGGAGACATCAACTCACTGCAGGCGTATGCGGGCGTTTGCTATTTGTCCTTGTCGTTTTATTACAAGTTTCTAACAACAGCCTGCAGTTGCTGTCTTTCGCAGAAAGATGTTCTTACTGATGACACCTGTAAGACGGACAAATAACCTTCCGCTAAGAGTGAGTGTTTTAGATCTGTAATTATGCACCGATTATTTCGTTGTAAAAAGAAAACCTACCAATTCGAATCCAACTATCACAGAAAGATGCGTTCAAGTCAACAAGGACTTCTTAATTTTGGACTTCTGTTTTTCTCATTAGGATGGAGCTATAAATCTACCAGCGGACGATCAGTTTTCCCTTGCAAATCAATTCCAAATTGCTTTGCCCCAGGATGGCATCCTCTGTTTAATATTATGGTGTCTTATTTTATCCTATGAATCTTAACCATTCATTTATGCAAGTTCTGCGTTCATTTATGCGGGACCCACGTGAGACCCATATAAATGAATAGTTAAAATTTATAAGACAGAATAAGACACCATAATATTGGACAGAAGATCCGAACTCCTTTGCCCTTGCCTTTGCCGTTGCCCTTTCCACACAATCATGTGGTCTCTCTCTGTTATTTCTCCAATTGCATTCATATCACAGAATATACATGTGGTAATCATATAACTTCACTTCTTCTCTCTGCAATGCTGAAAATTAAAGCTTGGAACTGGTAATTCTATTAATTCATACTTGTAATTTCACTTTTAAAGACATTGAACTCTCAATTAAACCAAGCCTTCACAAGATTAAAGAGACTCCTAATGTAGGACCACCTTATATTAGTCCATTACTGCATCTAATTAAGGATAAAACTGACTGTTATCCCAATGAATTAAAACTTGATTTTACGACTCAGTTGACAAACCTGGAAATGCTGACCAACTCTTTGTTCTGGAGCAATCAAAGTACGTATAAGTTTAGAGTAAATTTGACAATTTTATATGAGGAGAGGATAAGTTGACCAAAAAATTCTAAGAATTATATTTATGTTGCCTTAAGAAGATGATAGTTATTTTCTTTTAGTCTATTGGGATCCCAACAAGATCAAAAATCCTTTCAGTTTCAAATTAAGGCAAAAGTGCATTTTTAATATCAAATTTTAAGTTAAAATTTAATATTTTTATTGTTTAAAATTAATTTTGTTATTTGTAAAATGTTTAAAATAAATTTTAAATAAATAAAATTTAGACAAATTTAAATTATATATCACATTAATACTAACATAGTGCCAATTTAATAATTTAATTGATGACGTAAGTCTCAAGATGTCATGTGTAATCATGCAGTATAATAAACCCTTTTATAAAAAATAAAATTTTTATCGTAATTTTTAATTTTTAATTAAAGTTAACAAAATTTAGTTATTCTAAATAATGTTACTTAATTATAATAATTTTAAATTTAATTAAAAATTGAATCTTAATTCTTAAAATCAAAATCTTAATCTCAAATTTGAAAATTACTCCTTTTTTTTTTGAGAAATTAAATAATTTCATTAAAAGTTAGAGAAGATATACATCTGAATGGCTATCCCTCGTGGATAGACCCACGTGTGTCTCACTAAATACAAGTAAAATAGCTGAAAAACGACAACGTTCAACAAAAGGCATCGTTAGACGATTAGGGTAAAACGAATTTGGTCTTTCTCGAATCTTCGATCTTTTATTCAATTAAGGAGGATGATTTCGATGCTCCGATGGTGATGCTTGCGATGATCCATGGGACTCCTCTTCGCAGTTTTGCTCTCAATAGCTACTTTCCTCAAGTAACCGATTTCATCTCAAGTCCCCTTTAGGAATTAGGGCATTTTAAGTGTCGCTAAGAAATTTCTTTGTTTTTGGAAGAGGGCGAAATTTGCTGAGGTCTCAGCGCTTCTGTGACTAGCCAGCGGTTGAAGTCTTGACTCAGGTCAGTATTGTTTTCTGCTTTCTTACCTTAATCGACACCTTCTTCAATCAAACACTGTTGACAACTTGGGTTTGATTAATCTGGGTTTCGTTCGCCTGGAAACAGGGGCTTCATAGACTAGCCAGAAAGCGGGGAGGACAACTCATCCATAAAGAAGGTACCGGATTTAAAGGTTTATAGAACTTCCTTTCTGTTCCTTGATAACTCCATTGTTTAACCCATTATCCGTTGCTGACAGGGATATGGATGAAACATTGATCTTAATTTGTGTTCAACTCAGAAAGAAAGGTGGAGATTCCAGGTGAGTTTGTACTGATCATCTTCTCTATTTCCTTTTAAACTGCGATGAGTAGTCTACTTGAATAGTCATAGGAACTGTTGTGAATTGTGAATGGGGTTTCATTTTTGACTGTGGCTTGGGTAACTAGTATATAGAAATGATCTATCTGAACTAGCTATTGTTATATTCTCCAAGCTAGGGCCATTCTCCTACGACAGTATAGGTTCAACTGATTGATGATCAGTTTCTCCCTTATGCTAGCAGTAGTGAGAACTAGTAGAGAGATTATCGAAGTAGGTTGATCTTTAAACCATCTACCATTCCTCTCTTTCTAAATAACATGAAAACAAGTAGTCACTGAGATTAGGATAATAGCCCTATAAAACTTTGAAACGTTCAAGTTAGGTAGTTCCCGTATGATATCTGTGAGTTTGTCATAGTTGAAGTTAGGGACACATAGAGTGTTTTTGCTCATATTCCTCTAGAGAAAACACATTCAAAGAAGAGGTGATCCCTGTTTTCATCCTCTAAATTGCATAGGATACAAAACTTAGAGGAGGATAGGAATTTCAACCTATCAAAGGTACTTAGCCTGTCCCATATTGCTAGCCAGAGCTGAAAACTATCATTAGGTCTAAGGAACTTATTCCAGATCAAAGTGTCCCACCCTACTCGATTTACAGACCTTCCCTCAACTTTCTGACTTCCTTAACGTAATTACAAAAACAGGAATACCCTTCCACAAATATGTATCTTCCTCCCCATCACTTGTAAATAGGGGAATATCCAAAAGTGAAGCCTCATCCGAGGAGAGAGTCCAGTTCCCATTCTTTATTATTTCTTTGAGCTTAGTCTCCTTAGGGAATCGATTTAATAATGAGTTTGCCATCTGGTTTTGTATTAAAGGACCATTCCCTGTCCAATTGTCATACCAAAAAAGAAAGTCTGTCTCCTGCCCCTATTTGGCATGTAATGTGCTGATACATCTCCTCTCTTATTTTAAGAAGTTGGTTAAAGAACCAAGTGTAACTGATTTTAGGTTTTAGAGCCCAAAAACTCCTTCTTTTTAGTAAGTATGAATGAATCCATTTAATCCATATTGATTGCTTATCACTCAAGATTCTCCAAATCCTCTTGGACATAAGAATTCTGTTTTTAGTAGAGATGGACTCTAGTCCTAATCTCCCTTCATCTTTCGGTTGACAAATTGTATTCCAATTTACTTTGGTTATTCTTTTCACTCCATTAATTTTCCCCTATAGAAAATGTTTCATCAGTTTTTCTATTGTTTTAATCAGACCTTTTGAAAGAAAAATGTATGAACACCGGAAGTATTCATAGACATAATTACCGACTTCAGTAGCTGAAGTTTCCCACCATAGGAAAGTGCTCTATTAGTCCATAACTCCAAATTTTTCAGGATTTTTTCTATCAAAGGAATACATTCACAGAATCTTAGCCTCTTTGATGAGATAGGAATCCCCAGGTAGTAGGGGGAGCTTTAGTTTAAAGTATTTGAGATATAAGAAGCACTTTTGGAGAGTATGATAAAGCTCTTGTGCTGATTGACACTTAAGCCCGACATTTCCTTAAATAACTTGAGAGTTTCCATCAGAAGAGAAACTAAGTGAACATTTGCTCTGCTTAGGAGAATAAGGTCATTTGCAAAACATAAACTAGTTAGAAAACCTTTCTTACATTTGGAGTGAAATCTGAATTTAGGATTAGTTGAAGTTTTGTGCTTCATACAAAATAGGAACAGGTAGGGGGAGAGGGGATCCCCTTGCCTAAGTCCTTTCTTTCCTTTAAACACTTTTATGGGGCACCCATTAATCAATATCCCATAGGACACGGTAGAAATGCAGTGCTTAATCCACTTGATGAATGTTAAGGGAAAGTTCATTATCTCCAAGGTTTTTAGCAGAAAACCCCAATTCACACTATCAAAAGCTTTCTGTAAATCCACTTTTATAATGTAATTCTAAGGGCTTCTCCTGCAGTTATACCCTTTAAAAAGCTCCTGAATGATAAGAATATTGTCCCCTATATCTCTACTTATTATAAAAGCTCCCTGATTCTCACTGATGAGATATTTTAGAACCTCCTTCAGCCTATTTGCTAAAATCCTTGCAATAATTTTGTAGAGGACATTAGTCCACGGAATAGGCCTGTAGTCACTCCAAGTTCCATATTGGAGTTTTTAGGGACCAGGCATAGAGAAGTCTTGTTTATTTCTTTCAGTAAAACTCCTTTTAGGAAGAACTCTTATACTGCCTCCTTGACTATCCCCCCAAACTATTCCAAGTTTCCTGATAGAAAAAGCCATTCAATCCATCCGGACTTGGAGCTTTAGAGTCATTCATGCTGAAGACCACCTTATCAATTTCCTGATCTGTAACAAGTCTTATTAAGCTACAAACTTCATGATCAGGAATTTTGGTAGTTACAAACTGTCTAAGATCATAATCCATCTTAGATGGGAGAGCTTCTGATCCAAATAATTTGCTATAGTAATCCAAAGCTTCCTTAGTTAAGTCATCTTGTCCACTAACATCTGCTCCAGCTTCTGTTTTAATGGAGGAAATTATGTTAGTGTTCTTTCGAGCTAACAAAGTATTGAAGAAGAACTTTGTGCATATATCACCTCTTTTAACCAATTAATTTTGGCTCTCTGCTTCAGTAAAGAGCAGTGGTTATCCACTGCTTCTAAGTAGTTTTTAAGAGCATCCTTCTCTACTATGGCTAAAGCTCCATCCAAAGGATTTTCCTCCAATGCTTTTTGAATAAAGGAAAGTTTATCCCTAGATATATCAATCTCCTTAGTAAGATTATGACCTCTCTTACCATTAAGAAACTTCAGCTCCTGTTTAATAGTCTTTAGCTTTTACATACAAATGTACTGTTTAGTTCCATAACAATCGTACTCCAATCCCTTGTCTATTGCTTCTTGAAAACCCTCCATATTGACCAGAAAATTGTTGAATCTGAAAGGATGATGGACTCTAGAGATGGTGAACAAATTATCAATCTTTAAAAGAGTATGATCTGATATTACAGGGTCTAGGAATTTGATAGAACTTCTTGAGAAAGAATTTAGCCATTCCAAATTAACCAAAGCTCTATCCAAATTTTTCCTGATTTGCCAATTAGAGCATTGTTTATTTGTACAAGTAAACTTATGACCTTCAAATTTTAGATCTATAAGTTCCACCTGTTGTATACATTCAAATATATCAGGGGAGTAGTTAAGAAGGTTACAATTACCTTCGGCCTCGGATCTGAGCAAAGTAGTATTAAAATGTTAGACCCCAAACTTTTCTTGGAAGTTAGAATTATTAAATGAAATTTAAATAAGGAATTGGTGGTGATTTATTCATGTGGAAAGAAAAGGAAAATTCTTGAATTTGAAATGATGTACAAGATTAGGGTAGTGAATGTAGTAAGTTGATGAAAGTGAATATTAATTTTAGTTTTGATGATTATAAGATTTTTTAGTAAACTTGTATGTTTAAGGATACTATGAAATTTATGATGAATAAGTTGGTAGAAAATGAGTGACCGAACCGAGGTTAAGGCATCACCCCGTTTGCTTTTTGATTTTGAAGCTATATTTTGTAAACAAAGCTTTAATTGCATTTTTGGAGCAAA
>JAOTBA010000004.1:9205182-9225584 GCA_025629845.1 Erythroxylum squamatum | reverse complement strand
TGTAGACGTAAAGTGGATGAGATCTTTTACTAAATAGCAATGGAAAAACGAGTATGCAATATTTCTGTATAAGGATTGTCCTACCTCAGTAGAGTGGCCCTTTACACGATTGTGTGCAAGGCTGAGTTCTTCAATTTTAGTTCTGCTCTGCATTGACTTCTTTAAGTCCTTTAGGGTGCCATTATGCCTTTTGGCAACACACCATTTTGCTCATAACTATTCGGCATATTGATCTAAGTCACTATTCCAACTGACTTCATATATCTGGCAAATGGACCTTTTAAAGTCCTGAAACATCATGTTTGCCATAATATTCTCCTCCACGGTCAAATCTAACTATCTTGATGAATTTCCCAACTGGTTCTCAACCTTCAGACTTTAAGCAAGAACGCATGACTTTGATGGAAATAATCACCAAGAAACATCAGAATACTTTCAGAATTGCGTAATGCAATTGTATGAGGTCTATCGAAATCTTTATACATCAGAATCAACAAGTTAGAAGCATAAGTTGACCCCAATGTCCTTATTAGTCAACTTACCCCTGTGATCGTCAATACATGTTCCAGATCATCTTAATCTAGAATTGGAAAATGCTTAACTTGATCAATCTCGCAATCCTAACTCTGGAAATGTGGCTTAAACTTTTATGTCACACCATGTATGACTTCTCATTCATCAAATCCTTCATACCTTGTTTAGCATGATACGAAGAAGTATATATCTAATCCGGGGTAAGACACATACTATACAAACCATATGACAAGAAAGTTATATCTTTATGTTTTGCATTAAACAGCAACTGTATAACAAAAGTATTAAATGCAAAACGTTAACCTTCAGTGTCCTTAATTGATCAAAAGATCACATATAAAATGTGTCGTGTAAACCCTATGAACCTTACTATAAAGTTCAGTACATACACCCCCTATAGATATTACTTCCACCTCTTTATTGTTGTGAACCATTAGTTCCTAATTCCCTTTATTTGGCTTTATCCTGGATATGAATTATTGCATTGTGGAAGCACCTTGATCAGATGTTCCACTAAATAGTTACTTATACTTAATGCGACTATCGCAAATTAGATTCGTAATTGATAAACCAAAGAATAACCTGATGATCTCAGTCTTCCCTCTAAACCTCATACTACTGGTTTCTTTATGTCCAAGGGACTTTTACCAGAACTGGTTTGACCAGCGTTAGCATATGAAGAAGATTTGAACTTCTACCTTTGAACTTAATGGGCTTCATCTTTGTCTTCCCTTAAGCTGCTTCAAGGACTGTAGGAGTAACAACTTGAGTTTCTCCACCTCAGCAACACAATGGAATCAAAGTGTTGAAGTCTCAATATTTTCACCTACTGTGAAAATTAACTATTCTTGATATGTACTTCATTACTCCCCTTTTCCTCTGCATGCTTTATGGAAAATAATACTTTCAACAAGGCACTTGTCTCAACACCGGATGAGACTGTGTACCTCTGGGAGACATTATCAAAAACCTCCTTCGCTATGTCTGTGTTCGGAAGTCCACTTTGCAGATGGTTAAGTTATGGATTTCTTAATGATCGTTAGATGTAATCTGTTAGACCGATCCTAGGTTTAATAGGCTGCTTTATGAGCTGCCGAGCTCGTGGATGTAATTGGAGATGGCTTACTTGTCCGTATTGCCATTTCAACCCTATCTCCATAACCTTCAAAACATCCTCCGTCCAATTCTCTGTCCTTATATTGAAACAGCAAAGGTTTTAATAGTTATACTGATTTGGTTGACTGAAAAAGTGACTTCAAGATGATAATCTTTAAATCAACACAAATGTAGGACAACAGCGATACTAAAGCCATTAATAGTATCTTTCCTGAAAATTCGATCACACATATTATGAAATACCTTTGGGCTGAATACATAATATATGCAATTAGACTTCCACATATAAAAGCGATTAGAGTACAAACTATCAACTGTCATGAAACTCCCACCTTTGGGTGAATAGATCACTTGAGCAATAGCCTTCCTCCATCTAATGCCTTTTGGCACATCTCAAAATTTTATGTAAGGCCAACACCTTTGGGCAGAATAACCAAACATAAAATCAGAGGCATCCCCCACCATGCAAGCAAAACAATTCAAAATACTGAGTTAAAAGGCCACTTTGGTGACTACATTCTCGTCAGCATCCAAAAAGTCCGTAAACACAAGGGATACATCTTTATGTCATCCTCACATTCTTTATGGGCATACCGTATGTGACAATGTAACCTCAATAAATGCTAAAATTCGAATGTACAATCTCATTGTCACACGCACGTGCTGAAGACATTCTCTGAAAACTTCATTTGAGACATTCGTAAAAGAAAAATCTCAGTAGAGTGACTATCGTGCATCACCGGATACTGAACTGACCTCCTAAGACACGAGAACCTCATGTGTCTCCCTTATGGCAAGTTCATTGCATGAAAATTCACTTAAAAATGGCTTCAGAATGTCTCAATTCCTATTTTCGATTGATTATCATGCAATCCCGAACACTGAAAATGAGACCTGAGACACGAGACCTTCATGCATCTCCCTCATACGTAGTCCGAAGCATGAAAATTCAATCAAAATCAAATTCAGAATACCTTAATTTCATTTTTTGGAGTTAAACTTTAATTTATTACTAATGTAATAAATCCAGAAAAATAGAAAAAGGTTACTTTATAAATTTTTCGAACCCGAAAACTAACCCAAAACACCCTGGGGTACCTTACGAGAAATCTAAAATTTTTGGTCTTTTTTTTAAAGCATTGTAGATGACGTCAGCAATCCGTACGACTGACGTCATCGCGCACGTCAGTGCGCGTGGCCGTGAGCAGCGCTTGTGGTGCACGCGCGCCCACACATAGATGCGCCAACACTGTCCGGCGCGTGCACTGCATGTGCCGACAAGTGTCGCGCATTTGCAAGACCAAGTGTCGGTCGCGTGGACGGCCCGGATGGGCGCTTGCCATGCACTCGCCCGCCGTTCCACGCGGGCGACGCGTGTCCTCCTTGCAGCTCACGATTGGCGCGTGCGCCACACACGCCAGTCAGGACGCGGTTCCTGCAACTACTGTTGCGCCATCGGGCGCGTGTCCGGCACCCTCCACGCCGGAGACGATTTTTGGAGTCCTGGGACCCCTTTTTCGCTCCGTTCGGCCCGTTTTTGACCCATTTTCGTAACTAACCTTATGTATACCATTTTTATGCAATTATATATGTTTAAAAAAACTAAAAAACGAATCAAAAACGAAGGAAAACCAACTGGGATGAAAAACTAAAAAACCTTCATTTCCGGCAATCCGATCACGTAACTGCTCTGATACCATATGTTTGTACGTAGTGGGAGCTTTATTACGTATCCAAGGTCTACATGAAAGGATTAAAAACAAAGGTAATGTGGAATACCTGGATTTTAGTTTCATCTCTGATTCTGATGCCGATTCTGAGCTCCAAACATTTCCAAATCTCCCAGGACCTTTAGTGGAAAGTGATCACCGACTCACGGGCTAGGCCTTTCTACAGTTTCCTCAATTCACGAGCTCTCTTAACTGGTCAGAGAATCTTATGCTCGTGAAACTGCTTGAGTAACTGCAGGAGACCTTAACCTAGATAATTTCCTAGGATTGAATTGATTTGATTTCTTAAACTTCCAATATTACTGAATTGTTTCTGAATTTCGGACTTGAAGTCTGAGGAATTTAATTGTTGGGCATGTATTGGAAGTGTTTTGATTTGATATAAATTTCTGAATGACTTTTGATTCTCAACGAAAGTTGAATACCGGACTTAGGTCCGATGACTGTGAAAACTTTGTCTTATCATTTGTATAAGATTGTGATATATGACATATTCAGTATTTGATGCATTTCATAAAATGCATGCTCAGATAAAGGCATTGTGACTTGAGTAACCAGTTTAATGCGCTTCCACGTAAAGCTTTGTTCCGTGATATATGTTCTGCACGTAGAGCTGTGCTCCGTGATTCTGTTCTAACTAAGCCCTATGGGCCAGTATTTGTATAAGTATGTGATAGGCACTCAGTCACAACAATAAAAACGAATGTGAGTCTCATGCATATAACATTCTAAGACTGAAATACATTGAATGATTTGCAAAGCTGAAATGAGTGATAAATAGATATGAACTGTGTGATTATATGATAAACTATGTTGTGTGAATATCTAGAGTATATATATATGTTCTAAATGAATATTTGTGAGATATGTGATGTGTGTATATGATCCGATAAAATCATCAATGATTTGATCTTGAGGATCACAATAAGATACCCGGAATTGTCATTGAAATGCATTGTGCATATTTTATAAGTACATGTGCATTAAGGAATATTTGTACATTTGTGCAAAAATGTGATATGTGTGAATGTGTTGTGTATGTTATAGAAGAGCACATCGGATGCTAGTTGGACATTGCCGGACCATCCAGGCAATGACTTCTTGGAGCGTACTGTGAGTTAACCTAGATGATTTCCTAGGATTGAATTAATTTGATTTGTTAAACTTCCAATATTACTGAATTGTTTGTGAATTGTTTCTGAATTCCGGACTTGAAGTTCGAGGAGTTTAATAGTTGGGCATGTATTGGAAGTGCTTTGATTTGATATGAATTTTTAAATGACTTTTGATTCTCAACGAAAGTTGAATGCCGGACTTAGGTCCGATGAATGTGAAAACTTTGTCTGAGCTTTTGTATAAGATTATGATATATGACATATTCAGTATTTGATGCATTTCATAAAATGCATGCTCAGATAAAGGCGTTATGACTTGAGTAGCCAGTTTGAAGCGCTTTCATGTAGAGCTTTGCTCTGTGATATATGTTCTGCACGTAGAGCTATGCATCGTGATTCTGTTCTGACTGAGCCCTATGGGCCAATATTTGTATAAGTATGTGATAGGCACTCAGTCATAACAATAAAAACGAATGTGAGTCTCATGTATATAGCATTCTAATACTGAAATACATTGAATGATTTGCAAAGCTAGAATGAGTGATAAATAGATATGAACTGTGTGATCATATGATAAACTACGTTGTGTGAATATTTGGAGTATATATATATATATGTTCTGAGTGAATATCTGTGAGATATGTGATGTGTGTATAAGATCTGGTGAAATCATCAATGATGGTTCACTCATTGAGTTCGCAAAACTCATAAAAATTGCAACGTGGCTTTTTCAGGTTTTCTAAAGTTCTCCAGAAAGGCTTCGAGTAAGAGTTTCAGGTTGGGATCAGTTTGCGCCTGCATATGTATTTCGATGTGTTGCGTTGATAAGTGTAGTCTTAAGTGTTGTACAATGTATATGAAAATGGTTTTTGAAATGTAAAGACATTATGAATACAAGTTTTTTGTTTTGTAATAGGGCCAAGTGATTACTGAAACTCTGATGTGTTCAATAATGTTTGCATCGTTTGGGACTGAAATTGTTTATAAATCAATCGTGCCGAAATTGATTATCGATTTTTCGGATATGCGTATATTGTGTAAGAACATTTGCAATGAGTTTCAATCTTTTACTGTTTTAGCATGCTACTCTAGTGGGATTCGTACTCGGATATCACTCAGGATATCGGGTACGTGTCTCGCAAAAGTGGGGTGCTACATTTATAGATGCTGACATGGCAAGTGATATTGATAATAGGAGGTCCACATCTACATACTTGATGATTTTTGTAAGGGAAGTAGTGTCTTGGCAAATTAAGCTGCATAAATGTGTTGCCTTGTCTACTACAAAGGCAGAGTATATCGCAGTTATCGAGTCTTGTAAGGAAGTTCTTTGGTTGCAGAATTTATTACAAGAGTTGGGCATGAAGCAAGATAAGTATGTGGTTTATTATGATAGCCAGAGTGCTATTGACCTCAGTAAGAATTCTTCATTTCATACTTGGTCTAAACACATTGATGTGAGGTACCATTAGATTCAGGATGTGTTGGAGTCCAAGGTGTTAATCCTTGAGAAAGCTCACACTAATTATAATGGTACAGATATGTTGACTAAGGCAATGCCGAGAAATAAGCTCTTGTTTTGTAGACAAGAGCTAGTTTGGTTTTGCCCCCCAATTGAGGTGAAGGGGGAGATTGTTGGGCTAAAAATAATTCCCCCCAATTGTGTGACTCATTACCTAAAAACCCATTTTGACTCCCATTAGTAATTTGACCAACAAAACAAGAAAACCCTTATTTTTCTGGGCAGTCGCCACAATTAAAAGATGAGGAGAGAGAAAATTATTGTTTTGGTAGTTTTGGGCTTTGAGAGAGAAAAGAGAAGTGTAGCACCTTTGAAAACTTGATTGGGGTCAAATGAAGTTTGATTATGATGAAATTTTAGCTATAGGTTCCTCTCAACGCGCTCTACATATTTACTAATTTAGATTTTCATATTGGTCACCTTTTTGGTGAGTTCCTTCCAATCCACTTAGACTTTAAAGTGTGTATTTAGAAGATGCACTGTTGATCCTATAATGTTCAGTTCCCTTACCTTTGATTGCGTTTATTTTAGTGAGAATACGAATCTTTTTATACATTAGTGATTTAACATCCGGTAGTTCACAACTTCCAATTTCTGACTCCATAACATGGTGAATATGAGTAAGGATATCCACTTGTTGGTGATGACTGTGGGTATCCATTATTGATATAGTTGAGTTTTTGACCATACTAGGTCCTGTGGTTTTTCCCAGTTGAGTTTTTCATGTTGAAAATCTTGGTGCCTTTGTGTTGTTATTTTTATCAGTCTTATTATTATTGTTATTATGATATTGTGCTTTGTTGGCTATCTTGAGATATCCCATTTTATTGGTAGTAGGGAAAGATGAGTTAGTCCTAGTATCTTATTGATTGGGTTGTTTTATTGCTTTCATTGTGCGACCCCCTTCCCTAACAGTCTGGTTGCTTGTTAGCAATGAGTCTAGCATCCTAGACCTTCTAGACAATACACTCATCTACGAGTGACTTTATGTCATTCAAACTTAATGAGCCATTGATTAGGATACGAAGGGAAAAGCTAGATTTTAGTTTGAAAGAGAAAAGTAGAGAGATATTAATGGCTTTTGGACTTTATCCGTTTTTTAGCAAAATTTGGCTAAGAGGTTTCCATATTATGGTGGGTGTTCAACCTGAGGATGGTACAGGGTAGGTTCGAGCTTGGCCTAAAAATTAATGCTCGGGTCTGGATCTAAGGCATATGGTTTGAAGTTGAATTTGATCGGATTTAGACAACTTAAAGTCCAATTAGATTATTTTCTTTTATAATTTCAAAATTGAAAATTAATATCGTTTTAATCAAAATGACGTTATTTTTCTTAAAAATTTTAAATTTCGGATCAGAAAAAATTAGACAATTCAAGTTTTAGTCCAATCCAAAATTTGAAAATTGAAAGAGAATGCAAGCTCAACCCGAAATTTGATTAAATTAGGTCAAACTCGTTGAATTCGAGCCTAACTGGATCAAGCTAAGCTTAGTTTACAGAAATGTGGCAATTACAGAAAATTCTTCTTGGAAGCTTAGTAATTATCTAGAAATTTCCAAATTTTAGTAAAAATCAGCCAAAAAATGAAAATGGGAAGGTAGTAGCTAGTGGTTAGGCTGAATGCGGCAGGGTATTCCACAAAAGCTTCGAGAGATTTTTAGAGAGAGACTAAAGAAACAATATTTAAAGAAAAGGATAGTGAATAGTATTGGTTCCTTTTCCATAATATCAAAGATGATGTTTTTATGTGACAATATGGAGGACTTGGATTCTTTTTTTTGGACGATTTAAAGGCTAATTTTTAAAAAAATTGTCTAAAAAATATATACAAGATCTTTATTAAATCATAATGTTTCTAAAAATTTAATTTAAAATTTAAAATTTAAAATATTGTACTCTTAATGAGATTATGTGTTCGTTATTTATATATTACATTAGTATTGATATGACATAAATTTATTATTTTTTAATTTATATATATGTCCCACTACTATGTCAATGCACTAAAAATCACGTTATTTATATCTTTTTAAAGGTCTATAGTTTATATTTATTTTGAATTATGATGCACTTTTTGTCTTGGATTAAAGATTTTCAAAGTTTTTACGTAGTTTTTGACATATTTTCCACAATAACAAAACAATAACTCAGTAAAAACTCACAGAAATGTAGGATCTAGGGAGATCCAGAAGTACACAGTCTTTCCCTTAAATAGTAAAGAAGTTGTTTCCGATAAATCCACAAAAAATAATTTTTGAAGAAAATAATAGCCAAAATCATAAACAAATGACCATATAAATAAAACATAAATAAAAATCAAATCAAATCAAAATAAAAATAAAGAAATTCATGTTCAAAATAAAGATAAAATCAAGTAAATAAATAAACAAACAAGAAAGAAAAAAAATAAGTAAATAAAACAAAAAAATAAAAGAGAACACAATACGAAATAAATGAATAAAATAACTAATAGGGCAAATACTATAATAAAAAGTATTTAGGCTAAATATAAGACCCTAGAATTGAAGAAAAAGGTTCAAAAGGCCTATCAAAAGAGAAGGACCTCTTTAGGAACTCTCATTGTAAAATCCTCTACCCTTATCTTAGTTTGCAAAAATTTCCTATTGAGGTTCAAATTCTTGATAAGTTATAGTAGGGTCGCATCATACCTGATTACCTCCTCCAAAATCTTCTTCAGTCTTCCTCTTCTTCTTTTACAGTCCTTAAGTATAATCTTCGCGCATCTTCTCACTGAGGCATTAGGATATCTTCTCTTAAAATATCTGAACCACCTAAGTCTTTTTTCCTTTAATTTACCATTGATGTTAGCCACACCAACTTGTCTTTTAACACTATATTTCTAACCTCACCTCTTATTATAAAGTTACACATCCAACAGAGCATTCTTATTTTTACCACCATTAACTTACGACTATGCATCTATTTGATGAGTCAATACTCTACCTTATAGAGCATGATCAACCTAATTGCTAAATAGTAGAATTTACCTTTTATCTTGAGTAATATCTTCTTATCACATAAAATTCCTGATGCATCCCTCCATTTAAGTCACCCAAATTTGATACAATAAACTATATTGTCATCTATCTTGTTATTGCTTTATATGATGGATCCAAAATACTTAAAATAACCTTTCTATTGTATAAATTTTGAATCAATCTTTATTTTCACATTAGATGTAACCACGTGACCTAAAAAGTTATACTTTAAGTATTCAGTCTTAATCAAATAAAGCACATCCCTCCAAAGTTATAGCTTAACATTAACACCCTCTTTTTATTCATCCACTAAACACAATGTCATTAACAATCAATATATACCAAAACACACCTCTTTGAATATTCTTAGTGAGCTCATCCATAACTATTAAAAAAAGAAAACGAACTCAACGAGAATTCTTGGTATAGCTTGATATCAATAGAAAAATATTCTATATCTCATTATATTGTCCTTACTATAGTCTTAACACATTTGTACATATTAAAATATTTTACATTATTAAAAGATTAAATTTTTATTTTTATTAGAATATTGTAATTTTATACATAATAATAATTATAAATGTTATTAAACGTATAATAGGCAATTATACAATAATTTATATTAAAATAACTTAAGAATTAACAAAAACTTTAAACATTTTCAATATTAAATGGAAAGTTTATAATGATTTTAAAACATATAAAAACCACAAAAAAATTATTTCTTTTTCCTTTTGTTTCCATAAATTTTATTCCCTCTTTCCATCACAATCTTACTTTAAATGCAATGTGATTCTGTTAAATTTCTTCGTTGATAATTTCAAATGATTCTCTTTTTATATTAATTTCTCATGTTTTATGCATTTAAATTTTTTTCTTTTCCTTTTTTTATTCAAGAAATTTCTTAAACATCTAAGTGATTCTAACAATATAATAAAAAAGGAAATAATGTTAAACTTTTAGGCAAAAAAATGTACCTTCAATCATAATATTTTTTTCAAAATACAAGTTAAATTATAAGATTTTGAAGTATTTAAAATGTTCAATTTTAGAGTTCATTTTAAACACTCAAAAATATTAAGAATGATTTATAGTAGCTTTAAAAATACACTTTTAGTCCTATTTTCTTAAATTAAAAAATCAAAACTTTTAAACCGGTCCGAATCTAAGTCCAAGGCCAGTTTAAGGCTTGAAATTTTCAAAAAAAATAGAGCCTCAAATTCAATCAAATCGGACTTGACCCGTTGACTTTAGGCCGGTCAGGTTCAGAATGTCCTGTATTTTCTAACAAATAGTAACAACTTAAGGGCAGATATCTTATTACCGCTAGTAAATAGCAACAACATTAGAGGTGATTTCAAAGTTTTGACTTAATGTTTGACATGTCATAGGGTGATCAACAGTCCACCTCAAATAAAGAAAGAGCTAACTGAGAGTTGTCAGAGGAAAGCAAAGACAACAAATTGTCTTTATAAGAAAACAAAAATCCTTCACCATTAATAGTGTTTTTATAATATTTTTTAATTAAAAATCTCCCACCTTTAAATTAGAGTAAAAAATATATATTTTCCATATAGTTTAAGAAATATTTTAATTTTTAAAATTCTTTTTTAAAACTATATTTTTAGATTTCAAATAAAGATAAAAATAAAATACAAACATTTTGAACATCAAATATATGGACTAATCAAATATTATTTATATAATAATTCAACCTAATTGTTAAATTTGAACTAATTTATTTTAATTTGATTTAATTTGAACCAAATTATTAATTTAATTCGAACTAATTTGGAAAGAGTTTAAAAAGTGAGTTTAGTTACTATATTTATATTTATAATATTTTATTATTCTATACCATGCTTTATATTGTATGTGTTTTATTAATTTTTTAACTAAAAACTAAGAAAGGATTTTTATAGAAAACTAAAAATTAGAAATATTTTTGTCAAAAATTTTACAGATTATTGATTTTTAAAAAAAGATTTCCTAATTTTATCCTTAAATTTGTATGCATTCGACGTCAAATAACTTTTAATTCAAGTTTAAAAGGAAAGCATCAATCGTATGTCGCCACGTGGAGGCGAGCAAAAGACAAAGAGGTCTCTTGAAATTCTTGGTTTTAAACTTCACTAATCATAATAAATAGAAAATGAATTAATATGTTATAAGTAAATTATTATGAGTCAAAATAAAATTGTAGGCTTTAAACTTCAAAATTATCCAATTATAACTGCAATACAGAAAACGGATTAATTTATTTTAGATAAATTATTGTGGGCCATATTAAAAAATAAAAATTATCACAAAATTAAAATATTTATTTTAAAAAAATTTCAATGTGAAACAAATTAAGAATCTTTTTTTTTTTGGAAGAAAAAATTAAGAATACTTACTACAATATTAGTGTCATATTGGGGTTGAGGCCTTGAGGGTGAAGAAGAAAATAATTATTTATAGGGATATCATTTGGGTCTTGGCCCAATACCTTAGCTTGACTCGCCCTAATTCAACTTGAGGTTAGTCGGCCATGTTTAGATTGATTAAGTGTTGAGCCTATTTTTTTAAATAATTGGACCTCAAACTATGAGGCCCAAATCTAAGTTTATAAAAAATGACTTTATTTTAAAAAAAGTAGCGTCGTTTTTTATTTTTAATTCAAGTCAAATTTAGTACTTTAGTAGGGCTCAAATCTGACAAGTAAAAGTGGCATAGTCTCAACTCTCCTCTTGTAATTCTCCCTTTCAAGAGGTTTTGAGTTCGAGTCACGTTAAAGGAGGAGAAATGAGAATTGTTCCTATTGATAATCTTCTAGCCCTTGAGCAAAGCTCCTTGATCGGATCAATTGCAAACGTCTCGTTTCTAGCGGTAGAGTAGGAGTTGGAGTTATTAGGAAATCTGAAGGCTGATGAAAACCTGATGCTGAGCAGAACCAATGATTAATCATCAGCTGAACAATCAAATATGTAATGGTTCTTTATATGTAGAAATGTACAAGTTACGTAAGAACTTGAGGGAGCTGGGCTGTTGTCGGATCGAGCGTGGCTTCATCCGATGTACTGTGATATCTAATTATTTAATGAGTGTCGTTTTGACTTTTGAGCACTCGAATCGTGACTCTCTTGGCGCTCTCAAGAACTAAATAAGACTAAGTTAGAAAACAATCAAAGTTGAATAGTGTACCTGAGATGTGCGGTCCTTGAACGTCCAGACAACACCCACCCACACATACTCTGTCTCGTAGCTTCCACTCCCACTCTGTCCCTTAGCTTCCACTCCCACTGCTCTTCTACTACCTCATTCTCTCTCTAATAATGTACCAGTCATTTCATGTAAGTTCTTATTCCTCTCCATTTTCAGTTCTTTTTGTATAATTGGCATCTGCTATTCATCTTCATTTTTGAGCTTTCATATTTGTTTATTTCCATTTCTTTTTGCTATGGATTGGGCATTGTCAGAGGTTTGGTTCAAGCAAGTTTCTTGCTTTTAGTAGAGGATCGTGAAAGGAAAGATGCTTTGATAGTATAGAGCGAAGTTCTATGATGATCGTGTTATACAGTTATAGGCTGTGATCATGGCGGTGGTGAGGAACATATTTGCCTTTTTCCCTCTTTATTTTAATTTTTTCTATGTGACAGGTGTACCTTGGTTGTTCTTTCCCTTGACGATGCCATTGCTGAAGTAAAGGACCCTTTGGGGACTAGTAGATTATTCCTAGTGAGTTTGAGCCTACATTGGTCTACGATTTTCAGTGGATGAATTAGTTGGATTTGTTTTCATTGCGTTTGGGGATTGAATTTGACGGCTACTCGAAATGCCAAGAAAAATATATCATCTTTCTTTGGTGATCTATGTTGGTGAAGTAACTGTTGTTTCCCAACAAGTGTTGAGTTAATAGTAGAACTCTCCTCCTTTGTTCCCTTTTTGGACTTGGATTACCCGCCTTTACTAACTGAGATGGCAACTCGTCCTTCTTTACTTGCAATAAGGCCATGTTCCTATAATTGCATCGCTATGGATTCTTCTAAATTGACGCTAGTCAGACATTATGTTTTGGGGAGCCGAGTGACAATAGATCTTGGGAGAAATGATTTACAAAAGAAGCTGTTACCGAGAGATGTACGTAATGCAACAAAAAATCAACACCAATGTCTTAATTCAAGAATATCTGCTACATCTCGAAAATCTGTGCATCAAACTGAACAGGTAACTAGTACTATCAGTGAAGTTGGAAAACGAAAAAAAGTGTCAGCTTTTCTATTTAGAACGGAAAAGGGTGATCCTGTTAAAGTTTCTGTTAGAAAGGAAAATATGAAATATGCAGTGTATGTTGAGGTTTCATCCGCAGAGCTTGATGCAAGTGACAGTAGTCTTATACTGACTTGGGGCATATACAGTTCTGATTCATCATGTTTCATGCCTCTGGATTCTCAGCAATCAGTCTCAGAAGTTAGGAGCATGGATACCCCACTCATACGGCACTCATCCAGCAAATTTGTAGTTGAATTGGAGTTTGAGGCAAAACAAACTCCCTTTTACTTATCATTTCTACTTAAATCTATGTTAAATACTGAATTGATTGGCTCAGAAATCAGGAGTCATCGAAGGGAAAACTTTTGTGTTCCTGTTGGTTTTGATCGCGGTAATCCAATTCCTCTGGGTCTTTCCTTTTCCATGGATGGTTCAATGAATTTTGCATTTTTTTCAAGACATGCCGAAAGAGTTGTTCTATGCTTGTACGGTGACTCAATGACTGATGCTTCTGCATTAGAGCTTGATCTAGACCCATATGTCAATCGTACCGGTGATGTATGGCATGCCTCATTGGAAGGTGCATCGAATCTTGTGAACTATGGTTATCGATTGAAGGAGTCTGCTCTCCAGGGAAACACTGAAAATACAGATGCAGAGCTTGTTGTTTTGGATCCTTATGCTAAAGTTATCGTAAATGTCTCAGCAGATCACAGGTCCAGTTTGTTGCCTAAGTACCTTGGACGATTATGCAAGGAACCTACTTTTGACTGGAGTGGTGATGTTCGACCCAACTTGGCCATGGAGAAACTTATTGTTTATCGGCTGAATGTGATGCGTTTCACTAAACACAAGTCCAGTCAGCTATACAGTGATATTGCTGGGACCTTTGCTGGTTTGAGTGAGAAGTTGAGCCATTTTAAAAGTCTTGGTGTAAATGCAGTTCTCTTAGAGCCAATATTTTCATTTGATGAAAAACAAGGTCCATATTTTCCCTGTCATTTTTTCTCACCAGCAAATCTATATGGGCCTTCCGGTGGTTCAATATCTGCAATTAGCTCAATGAAGGAAATGGTGAAGAAGTTGCATGCCAATGGAATAGAGGTTTTACTAGAAGTTGTTTTCACCCACACTGCTGAAAGTGGGGCATTGCAAGGAATTGATGACTTATCCTATTATTTTGCCAGGAGAGTTGACAAAATAGAATCAAGAAATGCTTTGAATTGCAATTATCCTGTTGTCCAGAGTCTGATTTTGGATAGTCTTCGATACTGGGTAACAGAGTTTCGCATTGATGGTTTCTGCTTTATTAATGCTTCAGCTCTACTTGCTGGTTGTGGAGGTGAATTCTTATCTCGCCCTCCCTTGATTGAAGCAATATCCTTTGATCCGCTGCTCTCAAAAACCAAGATCATTGCAGATTGTTGGGATCCACGGGACAGGTTGCCAAAGGAAACCTGCTTTCCCCATTGGAAGAGATGGTCAGAGATAAATACAAAATTTTGTCATGATGTAAGAAAATTCCTGAGAGGCGAGGGTCTTCTTAGTGACCTTGCTACACGGCTTTGTGGAAGTGGGGATATCTTTTCAAGTGGACGGGGCCCAGCTTTCTCGTTCAATTTTATAGCAAGGAACTTTGGACTTCCTCTTGTGGACTTGGTCAGCTTCAGTGATGGTGAACTGGCTTCAGAATTAAGTTGGAATTGCGGGGAAGAAGGTCCTACAAAAAAAACTTTGGTCCTTGAAAGGCGACTTAAACAGATTCGTAACTATCTCTTTGTTCTGTATGTGTCTCTGGGTGTTCCTGTTCTTAACATGGGAGATGAGTGTGGCCAATCTTCTAGTGGTTCCACCTCACATACGGGCAGAAAATCATTTGATTGGAGTGCACTGTCAACAAGTTTTTGCATTCAAACCACAGAGTACATTTCATTTTTAAGTTCCTTGAGAGTGAGGAGAAGTGACCTCCTTCAGAAGAGGGACTTCCTAAAAGAAGAAAAAATCAACTGGAGTGGAAGTGATCAGTCTCCACCAAAATGGGAAGACCCTTCATGCAAATTCCTGGCCTTGACATTGAAGGCTGATGAAGCAGAGGAGCAGTCATCAAGTTCTGAACCTTTCCGTCCGAAGGGCGATCTATTCATTGCCATCAATGCCTCAGGTCGTTCAGAGATTGTCGTTCTACCACCATGTCCTGAAGCAATGGAGTGGCGCTGTTTGGTTGACACAGCTCTCCCATACCCAGGATTCTTTACAGATGGCGGTGTGCCTGTAGTTGAGCAGATGACAGGCTTGTATACTTACGAAATGAAATCTTACAGCTGCACTCTTTTTGAAGCCAGCAGTTCTGATCATTGAAAACCTCTCCGTTACATCATTTTGTTATTACAAGGACTCTGCAGTTGGTACTCGGAACCCTTCTTTGTCAAATAATTTTAGTACGAGATATGAACACTGATAAGGATGTAAATCTGTCACTCTAGATTTGGCTACTACTTCGCTTCAATAAAGTGATTTATTAGTTGATTACTCATATTTCTTGCGTTTGATTCTAAGTCAATTGTTTTAGCTAACCCTAAGCTCTTGATGTGAATTAGAAAAAAAGCTTTAAAACTTTCAAGAACTGAAAAGAGAAAACCTTGAATTTGGTTGAACTTCAACTGTTCCTTAAGTTCGAATGTATTTATTGTGATATTAACATCATTTTGATGAGAACAAGAACTCGTATCATATGTCATAATGATACGAGTTGCTCAATGCAATTTTCCTTTTTCCATGTATGGTCTCCGCTTCAATTGTGGAGAATACTGGCGCCCGCCTACCAGTATGCTGTCAAATGGCACTGAATACATATGGGCTGGAAGTGATCGCAGCCGAAGCCGAGAAAGGCAAATTCAAGCACAAAATACCCCATATTTTCTCTTTTAATCTTCAAAACGGAAAACTGAAACAAGTCAGCCCCAAGTGCTACGTTAAAGATAAACATGAATTCACAGAATAAAAGGCCACTAAACAATTATACTTGCAAACTATGTACTCGTACATAAAGCACTTCTGAAACTGTATATTTTCTAATATAAAACAACCCTCCCAACACAAAAGCCATATTGTAAGCGCGGGTGATAATACACAAGTTTTCCGTAGCTAGTTCTTGGATCTTTGGTCCTCTCAGAAAAAAAAAAACAAAAACCAGTAACAGATAATCCAAAAGCTCAGCTGCCGAGAGGTATCTTTCAACAAGAAAAGCAACCAGATATCTGCTTACCATTTCAAATTGATGGCTAAATCTAGTAGAGCTTCTACTTGACGTATTGTTCGTTGCTTCTCTTGATGTTTGAGCTTGCTCGCAACAGATTCAGCATCTAGCCCTTCTACATACTGTACTTCACTTTCTTCCTCTCGAACTTCTTGAAGCAAAGAATCTACTTCTCTAACAAAATCTACCCTCAGAAAAGTATCATCAGCATCTAGTGATGGTCGCAGTGGGCCTTGGTGCTGATTAAAAGAGAATTTTTGTCAATGGAACTGATTTAATGTAGGATGATCAATCCTAATGGCCCGATAATTGTTTGTGGTCCAACTTGTTTGTTAGCAATATGCACTAGAGGTAAAATTTGGTGCCATGAATACTGCATGGAATGAACTGTACCTTATCAATATCAAAACCTTGTGGAACAAGAACGCTAAATGGATCCTCTCGTGGAAAGGCATCGATCATACGCTTTTTGCATTCTTTCAACCATCCTTCATCATCAAACCCCTCGTGCAAATTCAGAAGTTCGTTGAGTAGTCTCATCGCAGGACTTGCCTCCCGTTTCAGAATTTCTGTCTGGAATGTAAGTGAAACATATCATGTAATTCCTCACACATTTGGACGGCAATCAAGAAAAGAAGAAATTGAAAGAAGCCATAAGAATATAAATACCACAAGTGGTGTTAACATATTAGTGAACATTCAGGCAAAACTAATCACTTTTATTATGTGGAGAAATTTTGTGATCAGCTGGGGGCTACATGCATTGAAATTCAAGGGGTCTCATCTCATACGAGAATTTCACACAAAAAAGATATTAATCTCCAAGCTCATGCATTATCTCGATGGTAAAAGAAAGGGAAACACAGACAAGGAATTCCATAGAGAATAGCCATCAGTAAAAAATTTGATATCACTTCAGCATAGGTAGCTTTCCATTGCATTACACTAATACTTTCCGCCGGTGCTTGTGAAAAGAAAAGTGCATACCTCAACCCTTCTGTACAATAGATCAAGACTTCTTACAGCATCCTTTTCATCCTGGAAAAACCCAGAATAATTATATTAGTATCATGACATATATGAACATATACATATATGCTCATATCCACATATGTTTGTTAAAAAGAAGAATCTTCTCCTTTGAGAATAATAAAAAAAGAATTACTACAGAAGCCAATCAAGTTTAATAAACTTCATGAATGCATGATTTGCAAAGGCAACTCACATGTTACACTTTGAAAAGCTAAACATGATTGATATCTAGTTGGAGGACATCTAAGGCAACTCACATGTTACACTTGAAAAGTTAACTATGCTTGATAATTAATCGGAGGACATCATTACCGTAAGAGAGAGGATAGAAAAAATACCCCAGGAATATTGGAAATAGTATTATTTCAGTTCCCATGTTCAAATCTTGGGGGAGGGTCAGGAGTGAACATTGGTACAAAAGGAAGTGTTACTTCCTATTGTGTAGTTCAATAGTACCTAATATATTTTGATAAAAGAAAATGTCATAATTTACTTACATCACGCCTAGCAAGATCAAGACGATTCCAGAGGACCATTAGAACTAGTTCAGTCAGTTCCCCTTTGTCAGCAGCTTCTTCAATTTTCTGCAGAAAAAAATTGAAAAATTAATCTGCAGAGAAGTTATCAACTAAGTTATTAGAATTCAAAATGGAGGGGAACAATATAGATTGACTTCCCTTAGACCCAAATATTCTATAAAAGGAGATGTTGATAACAATAGAAATAGTTAAGGCTAAGAATAGTTTGTCCCCATAGCTGTCCAACTGCAAACACAACAATTTCTACATTTGGTAACTCATAGCTTCCTAGGCATTTTCCCATGTACATTATAACCAGGTTTCCAAACAAGTACTCAGCCGAACAACTTCAAACTACCAAGTGAAGCATCTAGGTTATTAAGATACCCAAAACAAGGAATAATCATCATATAGGAAAGACAACAGTACTTGAGAAAATCATATCAAGTTGAATTTTCAAAGTTGAATCAGTAAGTAAAAAAATTAGTAACTTGGTTTCATGCCTGATTACCTCCTCCACTTCTTCAGCTGCTCTGATGAAGCTTGAAACCAATCTTCGTGCTTTTCTAACACCCTCTTCAGGATACCCCTTTAATCGCAAGCCAATTTCACGGTACTCTTCAATCTTTCTTTCTTCCTCTTCGTCTTCCAGTTGACGTAACCGTTGCAACTCCTTATCCTTTCTTCGTTGCTCAGCTTGCCATTCCTGAGCAGCAGATTGTTAACGGCAAATTTAGAAAGCAACAGTACACAAGTACCTTTACTTTTAGATCCCAGAATAAATATTCAAATACACGTCCCACATAAAGATTTATCAATATCTACTCTTCTTACATCAATAGTTGAGTGTAAGATTACTAAATATTCATTAGTTTCTTAGACATCGACTTGAAAGCAAGCAAGCACTACCATTAATTTCAACAAAACTCCTTTAGTGATGAAACTAAACCCACATAACACACGATACGATTAAAGATGACAAATTTATATCCCAATAGGAGAAATCATTACCATTATGATAAACCCGAATCAGTAATAAAAAAACACTAGAAAAAGAAAAGAAGAAGGAAAGCTAGGAGAATGGAGTACGTCATCGTAATACTCCGGTGGCATTCCTTCAAGCAGTGGTTCATCTTCCAATTCTTTGCTCCTCCGCAAAACTGCCAAGTCTAAACAGCCCCACTTTAATAAAAACATAAACTACATACACTACAGAGATGAGAAGAGGGAAAAGAATAAAAAACTGAAAAATCTAGCAGAAGTAGGAGCATTTACTGAGACGTGTTTAACAAGGAGAAAATGTGAGAGTGGCAGAGGACTAACCAACATGAGTCAGGGGTTTGGGCCTAAAGTGAAAGACGCAAACTTGAGGACGCAATAAAGCTGCCCGTGTTAGAGTAAGTGAGGACGTTAGAGGGAGCAAGCTTGCCTCCATTTCTTTATCATCACCTGTACATAATAGTACAGAGAGTGTTTCCAAGAGACCATAAAAGGCGGACCTTTGTAATTAGATTGCGTTGCAGGGAAGGGGTGATGGTTTTGCATTAGTAGCCCTCGAAGATTTGTGTTATTGCAGTTTTGCCCCCTGTATTTTATGATTATTGAAAGGATAACAAATTGAAGAATGTCAATTTTTGGGAATTTTTTTAATTTAATCAAATTATATTTTAAAATTTTGTATAAACTAAATTAAAAAATTATTTTACAAATCTATCTATTAGTTATATCAACAAAATAATATTTTGATTTAATTTATATCAACCAAATTGAAATGTTATTCAAAATTAGAAATAATTAATTTTCTTTACAAGAATTAGATCCATCTTCAGTAATTCTACTTCTAATATATTAATGAGAAAATAGTTACTAATGAAGAAATAATAATAATTTTGAAGAATTTATTGATAATTGGAAAATTTATAAAATATAAAAATACCAAATTTATTTCTAAACAAAAACTATTTTTTTCAAAAAGCATATTAAACTATTAACACAAAAGAAAAAGATATGAACGGCTACCTAGAGACCATAAAAGCCCAACTCTCTAGAATAGAAAGAACTATAAAAAAACTAAAACAAAAATTGTAGGTAACTTAGGCAAAACCCAAATTAGCAATAACATTAAAACAAAACTTTTCATCTTCTTTAATATTTAGGAATATTACATTTGGTAAAAAGAGTCACATTGCAAAATACTATAAAATTAATACAAAACTCCAATATTACAACCCTTAATGATATTAGATAGTGGTTCAGCCGGATTCTGCTGAGATTGAACGTCGTTGTTCTGATCCATGGTTGGTGCGATTCTGGCTGTGAGATACC
>JAOTBA010000004.1:9188490-9205082 GCA_025629845.1 Erythroxylum squamatum | reverse complement strand
TTTCATATGCATCTTGTTAAGTATGTTTGATTGAGTGAAATGCAAAATTGCTTATGCTTAAGTGAAAATGTGTTACTCATGTAAAATGCAAAGTTGTGAAATAATTGTTTTGTGAATTGATGTGTTGTATGGATTAAGTGAACCATCGATGATGGTTACCTCATTGAGTTCGCAAAACTCACCAAAATTGCAACGTTGAGGACTGAGAGATGATTCTAGCTACTGAGAGGCTCTACTGCTATGTAGATTGTGATTTGGCAAGAGAATTCATGGCTCAAAGGTCAGTCAGTTGAGATTTTGGGATGGCTTAGATATATTTATTATATTTTCCTCTTTCATGTAGTACTTATGTTCTAGGTTTTGTTGATGTACATGTATTAAAGGTTGAAAGACATAATGTAGACTTCGCTTTTGAGAAATGAAATGAGGAAAAGCTGGTTTTAAAAATATTGTGGTTTTTCTTATGATGCTTTATAAGCGAAAAATGATACGATGCCATATGAAGTGAATGTAGTGATTGAACATAGCTCACCCTTATCGTAGGATATATACCGGAATGACCTCCGGGCGTCTCGGTGTGTACCCTGTAGTAAGGAGGCGTGACAATATACCCGGGGTGAAACCTCCCAGGCCAGGAAACCCTCGGACCAAGGGCAATCAATTGTCCCTCCAATCCTATTTCAACCTTCCCAATAGGACCAGCTTGTAGCCATCGAAATATCCTCCCATACGGAAATGGTTTGTGATGCTCAACTTATTGAGGCTGGCGATAATGGAATTGAGACACACCTCCAACTCATGGAAGGAATCGAGGCACCGGAGGCGGATCATATTACCAACGAGTGCACCACTCTCCCTTGTACGGGCCAGACAGATCGAGGAACCGGGCTAGGTGATCTAGAGATTTTGACCTAGTTACGAACTATTGAGGCGATTGCACCGGAGCTACAGATCGTGGACATCCAGGCAGAGCCAGTCACAGGTACAGTTAGTTTACAGTAGTAAATAACTGTCCTGTTTTTTTGCTTTTATTACTATCTATATGTCGATCATCATTTGGAACTGTCAAGGCGCAGGAGGACCTCGCTTCTTAGTTATCCTGTGTGATCACCTACGAACATATAAACCTGATCTACTCGTATTGCTAGAAACTCGAATTAGTGGCTCTCGGGCTAACGCAGTAGTCCGTTCCTTGGGTTTTGATTTTTCTTTTCGAGTCAAAGCGATAGGTTTCTCAAGAGGTATTTGGCTTCTTTGGAAGGCAGATTTCGATATTTCTGTAGTTGTAGTCCATCGCTAATTCGTTCACACCACCATCAAGTACGCTTCGTGTGTGTTCAACTTTACAGTTGTTTATGCTAGCCCGTAAATAGCTTCCAAAAACTCCTATGGCCAGTCTTGAATTGGGCCAGGCATTCTACCCATTGACCCTAGCTCGTCGGCAAAGATTTTAATGCCAAACTGGATCACTCGGATAAACGCGGAGGGGCCAAGTCAACAAGAGTTGTAAACAAACTGTTTCAAACTTGGGTGTATGGATGTGGGCTTCATGACCTGGGTTTTATTGGCCTTAAATTTACGTGATGATGAGGATTGATTCAAGCTAGACTCGATCGAGTTTTAGGCTCTACAACTTGGCTTTAGGAGTTTCCTCACATGGTGAATCAGCATCTACCCTTTATGGGCTCTGACCATAGACCTTGCTGATTCACCTGCACCGAGAACCTCCACGACCAATAGGCTCCTTGGGGTTTCGATTTTAGAATATTTGCCTCACACACCCCGGGTTTGATGATGTGGTTTCCGAACATTGGTTACCCACTGAGCCAACGATGAGCAAATCGTTAGAGACTTTCTCCAAACACCTTTTAAAATGGAACCAGCTAAACTTCGGTATATCTTCCATAGGAAAAAATGTCTTCTAGCTTGGCCGGAGGGCATTCATCGGGCCATGACAACTAATCTCTCGGACTCTTTACTCGCCTTGGAAGATCGTTTAAGTGCGGATCTCACCCAAGTCTTATGCAAGGAAGAAATTTTTTAGCATCAGCGAGCCCGCTGCGAATGGATCTCTAAAGGCAATCGTAATACTAAATACTATCACACCATCACTCTTGCTCGTTGTAAGAAGCTGAAGATTGCAAGCCTCCTAGATTCGAATGGGTCAGATCCAGATCAACTGAGTCTGATCGCAAGGACTTTCTTCACCTATATACTGCTGACGAAAGAACTCTGCCTTGTTTTCCAATCTCTGGCACTTTTCCCTCATTAATAGAGGAAGGGATCCGTGAACTCCAAATACCGATCCATGACATAGAAGTTAAGAAGGCGGTCTTCGATATGAATCCTAAAAAAGCTTCGGGGGTGGATAGATTCAATGCGTTATTTTTCCAAAAACAATAGGGGAAGGTTGGATCAAAGTAGTGGAATTCATCAAGGAGTTTTTAGCCATGGAAAATGAGAAGAGGATTTAAATCATACCATTCTGGTACTGATCCCAAAAATCCCCACCCCTACTACTATATCGCACTTCCGTCCGATTAGCCTTTACACTGTGCTCTATAAGATAATTTCTAAAATCATTGTGAATCGACTAAAGAATCAGATGGTGCACCTTGTGCAGGAGACTCAATGCAACTTTATTCCAGGCCGACAAATAACAGATAATATCATTATAGCCCAGGAAGTCATTCACTCGATAAGCACAAAAAAAGGGAAGACCGGATACTTCACGATTAAGGTTGACTTGGAAAAAGCCTATGACAGAATTCGCTGAGATTTTATTCAACACACTTTAATAGACATTGGAATTACGGACTACTTAATTAGAGTCATTATGAAGTGTGTTACGTCGATCACAACGCAAGTTGCTTGGCAAGGTACTTGTACAAATTTTTTTAGTCCCTCGCGTGGTATTCGTCAAGGCGACCCACTATCGCCTTACCTTTTTGTTTTATACATGGAAAGGCTAGGTCATCTAATTTCTAATGCAGTGGATCAAGGACTCTGGCATCCGATAAAGCTGAGCCCGAATGGTCTGCCAATCTCTCACCTTTTTTTTTGCTGATGATCTGATCCTTTTTGAGGAAGCCACGGAGTCCCAAACGAGTATCATTGCACGAACTCTGGAGGTGTTTTGTCAATCTTCTAGGAAAAAAGTCAATTTTGGGAAGACTCGAATCTTGTTCTCCAAGAATGTCTCCCCTACTTTGACGCATAGGCTCAACCAAAGCTTAAATATTACGAGGACGACTAATCTTGGGAAGTATTTAGGAGTCCCGTTAATTTATAAGCGTACCACGACGTGTACTTACCAACATATTCTGGATAATGCTCGCAAGAAACTCTCCGACTGGCGAGAAAAAGTTTTCTCCCTAGCCGGGAGAGTTACTTTAACTCAATCAGTTATCTCGACCCTCCCCATTTTTACCATGCAAACCATGAGGATCCCACACCAACTCTGCGATGAGTTGGAGCGCCTTATGAGAGATTTTATTTAGGGATCCATGGGTGCCCAAAGGAAAATGCACTTAGTCAACTGGGAGGTAGTCTGTAAAACCAAGAATGCAGGGGGTCTCGGCTTAAAGCGTATTCGATCTTCCAATGATGCTCTTTTGACTAAACTCGGCCGCGCCTTGCTTACGCAACCCACAGCGTTCTAGGCCCAAATCTTAAGGGATAAATATCGTCTGGAACCCCACTTTACCCCTCTCACTTTTGATAGGCCAGGGGTTTCAATTACTTGGAGAGGCATCTCCTTCACTTGGCAGTTTGTCCGACAGGGCATAAGGTGGAAACAAGGAAATGGGCGGAGAGCTCTATTCTGGTTGGATAATTGGGTAAATGATTGAGGACCACTCATTTCAGTGGCGATCACCCCAATTCCTTAAAGCGTGCTTTTCGCCACTGTTACGAAGTACAATGAAGTAGGTCACTGGCAGTGGCATCTTTTCCAGCAGTATCTTCCTTCCATAGTCTGTATGGAAATTGTGGAGATATATCTCAATCTAGCCACCGCAAAGGAAGATACCATAATTTGGGGCCAAACAAATCATGGTCGGTTCACAACAGCCTCTGCCTATGAATTAATCGAAGGCACTACCACGCTTGCGTTCGGCAACCATTGGGACTTAATCTGGAAATGGGCCGGTCCTCAACGAATAAGGGCGTTTCTTTGGCTCATAATGAACCAAAAATTTCTAACCAATCAGAAGCGAGTGACTAGACATCTCACTATGAATAGCAGTTGCCATGTATGTGGGTCTGAAGAGTCCATTTTGCATGCTCTTCGCGATTGCCAGATTGTGAAGGACTTTTGGTGTAAATTTCCTTCTGAAGTGGTTGACACGAAATTTTTTCAACGAGATGTGGAATAGTGGGTAACTTCCAATCTTCTGAAGCACTCCCAACTACCCCAGATTCCCTAGGCCATCATAAATGAAGTTGCCTACTGGTTTGTTTGGCAATGGCGTAACAAAGGTATCTTTGAAACTAACTTTGAGTGGTTAGTAGATGGGACTAGGGCAGTTATGGACTATGCCAATTGGATTATGAGGACAAGGGAAGTGGAAAGCTGTGTCTACCGAGATCAAGGATTACCCGTAGGTCATTTTACGAGTTGGACCAAACCGATGGACGGCTAGGTCAAGTTAAATACAAATGGAGCAGTTATACATGGGCCAAATATCGTTGCTGCGGGAGGATTGATTAGAGATTGTCAAGGTCAGTGGTGTGCGGGATTTATCCAACACATTGGCCAGGCTTCGCTGATAACTGCTGAACTATGGGGAGTCCATTATGGCCTTACCCTAGCATGGACGATTGGATATCAACGAGTGATCGTTGAAGTGGATTCATTAGAGGTGATCAATATCCTTTCCTCTTCTATTATTCCCTTGATTGAATATTCTTTCTTGATGATAGGTACTCGCAGGCTACTCCACCAAGCATAGGAGGTAAAGCTTCAGCACGTGTACCATGGAGGGAACCAATGTGCAGATAGGTTGGCCTCTATCGCCGCGTTATCAGACCCAGGAGTCCATCCCCTACAGAAGCCTCCAATTACAATCATGGCACAACTACAATGAGATCAGCAAGTAGTCTTGTACCGCAGATCCCTGCGTTAGTTAGGGTGTTTGTTTAATTGTTTTGTTTTAGTTTGCTTTCTAAACAAAAAAAAAAAGAAACAGACAGTTTTGAAAATAGCACTTAGAAAAAAAAGTTATAAATCAACTACAAAAAGACTATCTTATAAAATTGTAACTTTCATTTGGAAATCTTGGTCAAAACTTATAACCTTTCTTCTTCCTCTTCTTATAATTTAACAAATATTTTAAATAAAGTTAAGAAAATAATTTATCAAGAAATTTCTATGATAAAATAAAAGCTAAAAACTCTTATATAAAAATACAAAAGGGAAAGTAAAACAATAAAAAATTACTAAAGTGAAGAACTAATTTCAGATGAATAAGTAAAGGAAAATCTCAAATTTAATAGAAGTAAAATGTTACCAGAAGCTTTTCTATTCATCCTTAATCAAATAACTTTCTAGAAATAGTTAATAAGGAAAACTCTTAAAACAAATAAAATTTTCATAATTAATACTATTTCCTTATTCAACATGGGAGCAAATTTAAATTTAACAAAACAAGGATATATTTCATAAAATTATTACAAAAATTAAGAAAGGTTAAAAGCTGCTAATAATCTAAAAGTAAAAATAAATTATAAAACTGATGCCTATGTACGTACTAATGAATTCACAATAAAAGCATCTTTCATTATAGTATAAGATAAACATCATATGATTATCTTAGAATTCCTTTTATAAACTAATTATGTAATAACCGATTTCCATATCGAGGGACTAAAATATTAGATTACTGAGTCTCATGAGTTGCATGATTATAGAATAAATTTGGTACATTTAGAGCATGATTTTATGATTTCATTCATATGCATAATAATAGCATACACACATGATTTATGATTTCAAAAAAAAAACATTACAAAGACTGTATGTGCACTCAATTGACATATTTCGGGGTATGAAAGGTTTAAAATGATTATGATATAATTGTGTATTGTTTATGCCTTGAATTTTGGTTTGATGAATTATAATTAGTAATTTGGAGTTAATTGTTACAATTGGTAAATTGATGAATTATTATTTACATTTAGTCTAGGATAAATGTCAAGTGATAAGACAAGTTGATATATGAAAATTTAGGAAGACTAGACCTATAAAATAAGTGACACATGTCAGTATAATTTAATGACAAATGGCTTGGAGAATTGAGTGACAAATGGCCTAGGATTTTGGTAACATTTGGCAGCTTATATAGAGAACAAGTGGATTGTATACATATGTGAGAAATGTCATTGTAAAATAGTGACACCTAGCACCTAATGAATTAAACTAATGCAGAAATTGTTTCTGCTGCCTTCTTTCTTCTCTTTGCCTGTCACCACCGAAACACACACACCCTCACAGCTTCTGAATTTTTGCTTCAATTCTTTTCAGCACCACTCAAAATCTTTACAAAATTCTGCATCAAGAAAGCTATATTCTACTGATTTCTTCTTGTTGCTGAAAAACCATTCTACTTCCACCTTGTTCTTGGAATTGTGCTTGCATGCATGGAAGGCTAGATTAGCTTGATAATTAAGGAGGCGATTGAGCTGATCAAGTAAGTGAAAGACTAATCTCTTGTGATATATGTTAATAGAACTTAATGATGACTGAATTGAGTATGGATTGATTGTGATATTGGTGTTAAATGAGTGCTGAAAAATGATGCATGAATAATAGTTTCTGTTTTGTTTTTTATGCATGAAAACAGTAGGTTATAGGCTGTTATATGGATGAATTAGGTTGAGTTTTGAAGTATAAATAAAGGTGAATTCATGCTAAAGATAGGTGTTATTGAAGTGTTCTCAAATTTGGAAAAGCTAAGGACTACATGTATGATGTTATAAAATGAATGGTGAAGAAACAAATGAGTAGATTTTTGTGAGATTTATGTAACTATTATGGTAGTTAGATTAGCATGAAATGAAGTTGCATAAAAGGACATGAATTTTGGAAAACTTGAAGTGTTAGTAATGTTTCTAAGTAGGTGAAATTCGTGGAGAATTAAGGGAAAAAGGATAGTGCATGATCGTGGCACTCATCCCACAACTGTGGTCAGTTGGATTAGCTTCTGTCACAATCGTGGGAAGGTCCTCCATGATCGTGGGCAAGGCTTTGAAATGACAATTTCAGTTTTGTGTATTTGTTGAATTAACTGAGGATAAGTCATTTTACATTGGTGTATTTGGACTTGATTAAAGCTTGAAATGAACTTAGATTGTTGCTTAGTTAATTGGTTAAGAATTTGAGAAGTTTAGGTTGTTAATTGATGTCATAACCTAAGGAATAAATTGTTTAGATATTAATATATCTAAATCTTGAAATTATGAGTTGTCAAAGGAATAAAGGTGTTCTTATGAATGCAAATATGATCTTAAGGATATGAGTAATGTGTATTAGGTATGAATGAATGAGAGTTGGGAAATTGTATGATTATATATTGCTAGGTAAACTTGGTGAATGCATGATTGATGAATTTAAAGTAAATCAAGTTTACTTAAGGTATAAACCTAATTGTAAACTAGTTGTATATAAGCTATGATGCTTGAATCGTCAAGATTTGTGAATAAGGATACATAACCGGAAAGTCAATTGAGCATGCATTGAATATGACATATATACATGTGCATGATTGAATATTCTTTTAATTAAACAAGTTAGTGACTTGTGAACTATATGTGTATTGCATGACTATAGATGCACAAGTTGATCGCCAACATCCAGATCGTGGCATCAAGACAATAATTTATCTGGAGCGTACTGTGAGTTAACCTAGATGTGTAAACTCAATTATATATGCTTCTATTTTAATTGTATGTGCAATATGGAATGTGTGAACAACTAAATGATGAATGTCGAACTTAGCTCCGAGGATTTTAATATATGATATGAGCACATCGAATGAAAAGTATGAAGGCATGATATATGGATTGATGCATTTCATTAAAATGCATGATCAGATAAAGGAGTTGTGACTGGAGTGATCAGTGTGTGAAAAGAGCTTTAAGCTCAGGATTGTGATAAAGAGCCTCAGGCTTAGATAATATGAACTCGAAAGCCACAACAAATTTAGGTCAGAAATGAGCTCAGTATCTACAACAGATATAAGACTCGGTTACAACAAAGCAAAATAAGAATGGAGTCACATGTGCATTTGCATATTCAACTTTACATATATTATATGAATGATTGCGATGAATTATTATATTGTTCTGAAATAGTGATATGAAATTTTTGTATACATGTTGTACTTGTTGAAATATGATATAATGTGATATGGTATTCAATGGTGGATGATGTGTTATACTTGGTAAATTGGGTTATATACTTGTCTTTATATTCTAACTTGAGTGAGCACATCGATGATGGTTCACTCACTAGGTTCCCAAATTTATCAAAATTGAAATTTTGATTTTCAAGTTCAAGGAAGATCTAGCTTCTAAAGCGATCTAATAAAATTCTAGTATTGTTAGTTAGGGGATAAGAATAACTCAAAGGTCTAGTTAGCTGATACCTGCGAAGTTTAGATAGATGTCTTTTGTATTAGCATTTGATGTTATAACACAGATTGTCTCTAGTTTGTAATTTTTGTATTGTATGATGTACTAGGATTGAGTTCAAAACTATTGTGTATGGTCCACTTGAATTTGGAATGTTAATGACATATATGCCTTACTATGATTGTGAGGGAACCAAGTATTTGGAATGCTTAAGTTATATTGATTACAAATCTAAGTTTATAATCAAATAAGAAATTTTTAGTTTAAGTTTCTTATTTGATTATAAATCTACAACATAAATTTGCCTTTTTATTTTAACATTGAATTTATTAAAGGTGAAACCAATTTTATTCTCAATTTTTTAACTCGGAACATTTTGCAATCCAAATCATGATCACGAGAATCGAACAACCAAAAACTCCGTAAAGATCTCCTCCATAACTATAATAAAGCCCTTCTAAACCCCAATTTAAAACACAATTGCTTGTCCAACCGGTAAGAACATAGAGGGAAATTCTAAAGGGACAGCAAACATTCCATTCATCTCCATTAAAGCAACAAGGAAAGCCTCTACATCCTCATCTTCCAAAATCAACATTCAAGAGTGGTTACACAAGCTAGCAACTGTCCCAAAGTTATTAATAGCTCTGACAAATTCTCTCGATAAATATCCACATAAAATAAATTCTATCAAAAATAGCTGCTAAAAATGAAAATCAATTTATATAAGACGAAATCCACTTTAAAAGATATTTTATCAACCTAGAAACCGACGGAAAAGTTTTCAACAAATTTATAAATCTCTTTTAAAAATATAGAAGAATAGTTGGCCTAGAATTCTCAGTCTATTAGCCAAAAAAGTAACAGAGCCACAATATTCTTACAACAAAGCTCAAAAGCAGCTCTGTGAAAGGCAGTCCTCTTACCTTGTTTAGCTCTTGAATTGTTGAAATCTCGGATCTACTTCAACTTTGGAGAGCAATGGAGAAGCAGCAGAACTGGGCTTGTTCTCTCTATGCTAGAAAAAATCTTCCGTCTTAAAGCACAGTTCGTTTTACTTTACTCTTCTCCTGCATAAATGTGCTTGTGCACATTGTTACACTTTTGGTAGAAAGAGCATCTACCAAGTATGAGGCAACAAAGTCATATCCCTTTCAGAAAGATTCAAGTTTGCGTCTCTCAAGCAACAAAAAATAAAGAAAATAGCTTGACATTACAATTTTGTCACTTGCATTATAGAACATATTTGGGAGTTTAGCCCTTTCTTGGATCAAATAAAAGAACTATACAATACCTTTTCAAGTTTACATATCACATTCCCAACAACAAATGTACCTAACCAACAATGATAAGCGACTGGGAAGAGAACTCAACAGCCAAAATTGTCAAAGCATGTCATGCGGTTAAGATGAGTGGCATGGCTGCTTTGCCGGTTTTGAGTCCGAACACCAACATGTGTAATCCAGTTTTGAGATCTTATATAGCCCATCTGGGGTCATCTTTTGGAGTTCCTCATGTTTCCAGAGGTCGAAACAATAATCGAAAATTTCAGTCCCATTTCCGTCCATCTGATGATCATGTGCACACAGTCTCTTGTACAGTCTCATCACAGACACGCAATCTTCATAAGGATCATGTATTCCCTTCTGTATATCGTACCTGTGAAGTAAAACATTATAATTTTGATAAATATGGGGACTGCAAAATCTTAAAGCATCTGTACCATAAGCTACTAAATGATGTAGGCTTGGTAAAGCTTCCCTAATAAAAAAATAACCAGAATTATTACTATTTTGGTCCCCAACTCCAAGCATTTGTCTGCAAATAAAAGATCTCCAGATTACAAACACTTCTGCCTACTACTACCATAAGCAATCACATGGACCCACAAACCTTCTCATAAAGGATATAACGTAGCTAAAATATTTGCTTAACAATTCCATATCACATGAGCCAATTAACCAGATCAGATACAAGAAACTTGCCCTAGATATGTTCGAATGAGATACTTGAGTGAGTGGCTAACAAGATTAGTTTTCATCAAGGGACGATATTTTGCTGTATCCCTGCAAAAGCAACATTCAACCAATTTAATGATCTCAAAGGAGCTACTTAAGTTATGGATTTCAAATAAAACAGGTAAGAAGGTAGGATTTTATAGGGAAATAACATACGAAGAAATTAACCCTTGATTTTGCATTGCAAAACCAACCACTGCGCACAAAATGAGCTTTCATGACACATCCAAATTACACTGAAAAATCAGCATCAAGCAGTGTTGCCATTAGTAACCTATTGGGACTGATACAATACCAGGATAGGAGGCATGCGTATGCTGTGCACCAATTTAGGAGTTGGTGCTTTTCCTTGTTGCGAAATTGTTAGTCTATTTTCTTATTAAACAGTTTTAGTTTTATTCGGGTTCTTCAAATATTTGATCTAGCTACTGTGCCTCTCAAATTTGACAAAGGAATAGAGAAGTATTTTCCTATCCTTTATTTCTGCATCTTGCCGCTCTAACGATCTTAACTTGCCTTCTCCCATATTTCCTGTTCATGTTATTCTCTTAGTTCAGCTGAAACAAAATAGATATCTTCAACATTGAAGAATCCAACAAAGCCCTAGCTATATTTCTTTTTGTGTTCTTAATTACTGCAGCCTCATATTCACTTTGTCCCAACAGCAGAAAAGCTGAATCACCAAGTGAGGATAAACATGAGATATCATATATTTGCCTTAATTATACTCATATAAATAACAAAATGCTATAACTCATTTAAGCATGCATAACCATTTAAATAATTTTAACGTACCTTAAGAGATGACGGGGATAATCCATTCTCAAGCAATCCAAATCATGCTTCAGGTCATGACCCACAAGAAGCCGAGCATTTGTGTCAGCTGGCTGTTGCCTTCCAACAAATTCTCTAGTGTACAAAATCTCTAAAATTTTATTTTGCACTTGCTTGACTGGCACGGCATCTTTTAGATGTTCTGCAGTAAGCCCAGTTATTTCATATCTGAAAAGAAATTGCAACAGGTGAATTAAGACAAGACTATTCCTAGTATGATTTTTTTTTTCTTTCCACCTATGTCCTCTAAAGAAAAGGGAAGTAACAAAGACTGCAAAATACCTGTAATTTGTGATAGGACTCTGAGGTTGAACATAGGTACAAAGAATTACATTTTCATCTTCATCAACTAAGCACACCCTCGCACAAAGGTCAACTGATCCATCACTTCCACCGCCAACCATTTCACAGTCAATAGCAACTGCTTGAGTACCCTCGCCTGTATACTTTATGTTAAGCAATTGTGAATAATTTCTCACTTCTCTACCATTTAGCATCTTTGTTGCCTGCAGTGAACAAAGACCAAAAAAAAAAAGAAAGGAAGATGCCCCCAATAGCTGTTGGTAAAAGTTCTTTCAGTTATGAATTTCTATGAAGTAAAACATATCTTGAACAAATAATAAGATAACAGTTTATCAACATTTAACTAGGATACTTAAAACTTCACTAATCAACTCACCAAAGAACCAGGTGCAGATAGGCAGCAAAGACCTCTGTGATTGCTAAGAGAAGTGGGGCTCTCAAAAACCTTTAAGCAGAGATTGCACCCCAGGTGAGAATAAACGGTTGAACAACTTGCTTTTGCCAATTTCCCTGACATATAAGAAATTCCCAAGATAAGAAACTCATTATCGAATAAATGAGCACCAAAATAGCATAATACCAGTTAGATGTTCCCTCAGAGATTCAAAAGATTTGCAGTGTTTCCTGCAGACCCCGCATTGAGGTTGATGAGGCGAGTGGTATGAGATCTTCATGTGCTCAACAAGGTGTTCCTTTTTCGTAAATTGCTTGTAGCAGGCAGAGCATTTGTGCCTGAAAAAGAAAGGAAATTCAATACGCAAGAAAAAAAAGAATAATCGCAAAAAAGCGAGTTGCCCATGAACAACATCTTTAAAAAAAGCGATAGAACAGCATTTCTGACTTGATCAGACATAGTTCTAAACCTCTAACTGAATGACTAATTCTATGAACAAACATAAAATCAAGAAAAGTTTTCGAAAATGAAACTGGAGGGATTGAAGATGAAAAGAGAGGGCCTTGTAGCTGGGGCTTTTGTTGGTGGTTGAGCTTCAACATCCATAGAATCAACGGTGGAGGTGGTACTTGGAAGGGTCGATGATCAGGGGCTTACGGTACCGAACCATAAAAACCCTCTGAGCTTGCAAGGTTTTTTTTAATTTTTACGATATTTTATCTAAGAGATTTAATTTGAAAAATAAAATTTATTATTACCAAAAAGGAAAAGAGATATAGTTAGGGTTGTTTGTATTGATTTATATTTTTAAATTCAGAAAAATAATCAATTGATAAATGACAGTTGAAATAAATGTTAAATAGAAGTAGAAATTATTAATAAGTGGCATTAAGATTTAATGACAAGTGTTTTAGAAAATTAGGAAATAATTGGATTAAAATTTGGAGATAAATAAACTAGTTATTAAAAGGTGATCAAATGGAGACTACAATAAAGTGACAAGTGGCAAGTGCTCACCACTCACGGTACTTTCTTCTTTGAAAAACCAACATCCTTGTCTTTCACTTCTACTTTTATCACTTGTTTTCTTCTTCTTCATTCATTTTTATCTCTTCGTCTCACGAAACTCAACCTAATTCTCTCATATTGATTTTGTCAAAACCCTACACTACCACCTCAAGATCCTTACTATCCCTTCTTTTTACAAGGAAAACACAACCTATTCCTCCTTCAATAATGATGATCGTATGATGCATGGAGGCTAGGGTTATTTGATGATTCTAGAAGAAGCTTTGGATAAATCAAGTAAGTAACATATTAATCTTCATGACTTTGTTAAATGAAGCATATTTGATGATAGTTTAAGAGGAGGGATGATCATGAAAAAGATGTTGAAAATATATGTGTAACTTGGGTGAACAATGAACATATCTATGTCTTGCTTTTGTGTTTTGATGGGTAATAGATTATGGAATGATATAATGTTGGATTAATAGAGTAAATGGTGTTATATATATGTTGGAATGTGGGTAAAGAAATGAATACATTGATGTCTTGTTTGCGTATTTATGGTGATCAATATTTCATAAGTTGTTGTAGAAATGAGTTTGAAATAGAAAGATCATTAAAGATAGTGTAGGAAAAAGTGTAGAAAAATTTGATAGATAATGAGTTTTATGTTTTGTTTTCTTGGTGTATTAATGTGGATTTCTTTGGGTGTTTTACAGATGAACTAAAATGAGTCTAGAGCTACAGAAAGGAAGTAATGTGGTGTCTTGAAATGGGAAGAATTAAGCTGATAGTTAAAAGTGAAATGAAAGTGAAAATGGAGTTGAACATATTCAGAAAGTTGATAATTAATGTATATATATATATGTTCTATTTTTAGTGTTCATGATCAATCATGGATTATAATTTATTTATGGATGATATTGAGCTGAAATGAAGTTAAGAATGATGGGGAAATGATGAGTAATTAAATTAGAAATGATAGACCAAGCATAAGGTGTTGAATGTAGTAAGTAAAGAGTTGGAAATCTGGAAAATATTGATGCAATTGGATAGATTTTGGGGCAAGAGGCATAACTTTTGCTGTGGAGGTCAGATTGAAGTCATTTAAGTATGCTTTCGAAGAGAACTTCGAGTTCTACAACTTCTATAAAGATTCGAGGAGAGATTTTTGCTGTCTAAAAGGTTAAATTTTCACATTTCTGTAAGTGATCTATGAAGGTCCGCCCAACGGACATGATGTCCCTTCAAATAGACATGAGCGGAGCTGGAAAGCTGGAAAACCTGAAAAGGTCAGCCCAACGGACATAAAGTCCGCCCAATGAACATTCACTGTCCAACTGTACTTAATTTAGGCTTAAATGGAGCTTGAATTGAACCTAGAATAATGCTTGGATTAACTGACTAAATGTGTGATATATATGAAGTGACAATTGCGGTTATAACTTAGAAAATGAATTGTTGATATCAAAGTAGCATAAGTATAATGGGAATGAAGATGTTCATATGATTGTAGTTATGATTCAAAGGAGTTGAATAATATGTATTAATATAGAAAAATGACATCCTAAATACCAAAGATTACATATCTATATTGAAAATTTAACAATTAAGCGTAACTTAAGCATAGTAAATCAGGAACAAGGGAAAAAGATTTTAGGAAAAACTCATTTGGCTTGCTCCAATTCATAGACCTCGGACCAATTCTTTCAAGGTTTGAAAATTTCCTCCATCGACCTTGAACCAGCTCAAAATAGGTGGAAATCAATTCCCTTTCACTCCCAAACACTCCTTCAACGATTCCTAGCTTCAACTCACCTTGGAAGGGTGTCAAACCTTGAGTGATTGCTTGTTGCTTTCTACTCTCAAATTGTTGCCTTTTTATACGTTCACGAAAAGCATCTTAGTTTCCACATGTTACTAAAATCTCCCTAATTTTCCTCTTATCTCTTCCATTTTGAAGAGATTTGATGCAAATATCATTGGATTTCTATTTGGTTTTTAGATGGAGACGTCAGGTGGGGGATATTTCTATTGGTGTGTTTTTCTATTGCTTTTTGGATCGTGTCATTTTGTTGTCTTTTCCTCTCGTTGTGATGTTTTGCTACGGTGTCATTTTTTTTCCTCTGGTTGTTGCATTTTGTACTATTTTTGAGTTGTTTATTGTTTCTTTATTTTAAGTTCATCAAACCTGTAAGAAAATATTTAATATGAATTATATATATGTATATATATTTATAAATAAAATATAAAATTAAATAACTTGAATAATTAATAAGAAAATGCAATAATTTAACCCAAATGTATTATGTAACATCTCACCCTCAATTGGAAGGGTAGAATGGTAAATTGGCATAGGATGGGATAGATTGGGATTGCATAGGACTGTTCATGCATAATAGGATAGCTACACAGTAGCAATTGTACACATGCAATTACTGGACATGCATACATGACATTCCCGGTTTTCGTGCCTAATGCACTTTTATTGTGATTAACATGGTTACTGTATTTGAAAAATTATTTTGACTGCTCCAGAGTGGGTTTTACATTTTAAAGGATTTTCAGGAATTTTTCTGGAATTTTCCGGAGAAAATTCCCGGACCGGAAAAAAATCGCCAATTGGCGAACCGGTCGATTTTCGGTAGCGAAAATTGCTACCCAATGGCAAGGTAATATGGGGTATACTATTTTGGGTTTTAAATTAAGACCATTGGGCTTGATTGGGTTAAGTTTTGATTAGGTTTAATTAACTAAAGTTTAGTAGTTAATGGCTTTGACTTTTCTTCTCCTTAGTGGACCAATCCCATTTTGCCAACATTCCACCTCTTTTAATGCCTAATTATGGTATTCCTTGGTATTGCCTATGGCCCTCTCTCGGTTATTGCTTAAAGAAAGGAAGGAATGAGATAAAAAGTTGATTTAGTTCTTTGTTTCTTAAACTCATCCGAAAACCTCCCTCCTTTGAAACCTCTCCATCGTTTTCTTTCCATTTTCTTTTCCTACTTGTCATTCTCCTTCACTTGCATACAAGTTGAAGTTTCTTACCTTGATGATTGTTATGCATGGTGTGGAGGAATAGAGAAGTTAGTGCAATAAATTGGAAAAGTGAAGGATTAATCGTTGGAAACTTGAATTAGGTAAGAATTTCTTTATGCTTTGATTATGTAGTTAGTGAAATGACATGGTAGTTAGAAGCATTTAATGGGAGTTATAGTGTATTTCTTATGCTTATGGATGCATTAATTTGATGACTATTATTGCTTGAATTGGTGGGTATAAGGCTAGGTTAAGGATGACTTGGAAGTAGTATGATAGAAGTGTTTATAGCTTGATTTTTGAATTGAACATGGATGACTAATCTTGCATAGAAATTGAGAGTTTAATGTTGCAAAATTTTGAGT
>JAOTBA010000004.1:9149371-9171410 GCA_025629845.1 Erythroxylum squamatum | reverse complement strand
TTAGTTACAGAACTCAACTGAATAACGATTTCTACAAGAAACAAGAAGCAATTATCAAGAAGCAGTTGAAGACGAAGACTATAAATACAAGTCGGAGTCAAAGACTGAACTAGTTGTTGTTGAACAAGTATTTTGAACCTTTGCAAAATTCTGTATTCGTTGTGCAAAACATGAGAGCTATCTTTACTGTAACAAAGCTCTCAATATCTTTCTAGTGAGAGAAAGGAAAAGCTAAGAGCCTGGAGAGGCTAAGAGAACGAAAATAATACTTGGTTTAAGAGACCCGAAGAGGCTCTGTAGAGAAAGAATACTTGAACATTTCGAGAAGAATGGTGAATTCTCAGAAGAATTCTGAGGATTGGACGTAGCCAAGGTTTGGGATGAACCAGGATAAAATCGTCGTGTTCATCTTCTAACTCTCTACTTTAATTTCTATTGTTCTTATATAAGTATATAGAAATCAATTGTGATTTAATCACGAAGATATTTTCGTATAAACATTGTGATATTCACTTAATAGCATTGAAAAAGTTAATTTTCAAAGAAATATCAAAGGGACTTGTATTCAAGAAAAATGATACATAATTCAACTCCTCTTCTTGTGTATTTTGTATATTGTATGTAAAGACTATACTAACAAGTGATTTACTTCATTAACGTTGAAAATGAAAGAATCATGTTAATTGAAAGGAGCCTACTAATGCTCAAAAGGAAAGGTGCCCGCTAGCACTAAAAAAGAAAGGAGTCTGTTAATGCTCAAAATGAAAGGAGCTTACTAATTGTTTCCAAAACAAAAGGAGCCTCTTGCGATATAAAAACAGGAGCCTGTTGTAAAACCTATAAGCCTATGTCTAGTCCCCAAGTATTTAACTTAAGTATTTCACTATAAAATCTAAGTAGTAAATTTTCACATCTCTCCAAGCTCACAAGTACATATTTTTCAAGGTTCTTCAACCTTCCATAACAAACCTCTAAAAGCTCTCAACAAGAAATGTATAAACGGTTTAATAGTCTTTCTTAATCGAGCGGTTTCACTTTCTAAGGCACAAGGAGTTTGATATAGATATGACTTTCAAGAATATTGATGCTGTTAAAGGATTTTGCAAGTCTATATATTTTGCAAACGCAATGGCTCTTCTTTAAGTAGACATTTTCTTCAACTAGCCATTGCTAAATCTTCGATATTATCGCTGCTGAAATTTTCGATATTCAGACGTTAAGATAAACGTCCTGTCAAAACTTCTGGAGCTAATTATTCGAATTAGTAAGATCCTTCTGAATGTCATAGAACCATTTTTAATTAGGTAAATTCATAAAGAAGGTTCCTGTAAGAAAGAAAGAAAGTATCCTATGATTTTATTTCCTTTTAAGAATTATATTGTTGCCTATACAAGGAAATTAATCCAATTTGAATTTTAAAATAATCTATAGTTATCATCAAAATCGTTAAAAAATAAACCTTGAGCTAACACTTATTACTTGTAAACATCTGTTACAACTACTTCATTAGAACAAAATACCAAAGTAACAAGAAATAAGTTGCAAGTCTTGTCATAATAGAACAACACAAATTTATACTATTAATGAAATCCTTTCTCATTAAATTCAAGACCTATGCATGATTGTGGATGAATTTGGTCACTTTTTTATACTTTCTGCATAGTTTCTTCGGTGATAGGAAAATATCTATCATTTCTTATATTTTACAACATCAGGTTAATGTAATATGTGGCAAAAAAGTTCAATAAAAAGAATTATACCTACTTTGCAATCTTCTTCTAACTGCATTGTAAGCAAAATCATTGTTAATAATAAACTAAACAATATTTTCTAGCCCAACATCATTCACATCTTTATCAAATATGTACAACAGAGTATCAACATTTCTAATAAGGTTAAATGCATCAATAAACTTCAAAAACATTATTCCCTTTGTAGAATAAACCAAAAAATTAATGATAAAATCATATCTTTTATTTGTCCAACTATCACACATGATTAAACACTCATAAGTAACCCAAGTCATTATTCTTTCATTCATAACTACTTATTTTATAAATAAAGCTGCTCAGAAGTTTACCTTTGTAGTCATCAATTGAAGGAACTTTTTTTCTTGTACGGTAAGAGGCAATGACATCAACCATATGCTGATAATAATAAGACTAAACATTATTGAATGTTATACCTGAATCATACCACCATCTAGCCATTACCATATCCACATTATGAGTTGTTTCTCTATATTGTAAGGCACTATAGATTGAAGGTTGAGGTCCAAGAGTTTTTCGTGGTGTAGAAAAGTTAGATACATGTCTTTTTCTTTTCATAACATGTCTTTTTCTTTTCGTGGTGTAGAAAAGTTAGATATATGTCTTTTTCTTTTCATAACATTAGGTGCAACATTCCTTTCTTATTGGGTAGAAATACTACCACCTTTAATATCCCCACTATCAACCTAACCATCGCAAAAGGATCTTTCACTGTCAATCTTGTAGTTTAATCTTTGCCTTCTATATTTCTCTTTTCGATACTCTTCAAGCAAAGTTTTCATTTTCCATTTTACTTCATAACTCACTTTTTGAAAATACTCTACATCACCTTTTATCGTAGCTAAATGCTTCTTTAGTCTTGTGATTTCCCCATCTTTCTAATGCTTGATTCAATATATACAAATGATATGATTCTCCATTCCATGAACCAATCTAGTATGCACCTAAATTGGATCATCAAATCTTCTTGAAGCAACTGAATCATTAGTAGTACTTGAATTTTCTTCTATTTATCTGTAAAAATAAATGAACTTAATAGCTACATATCAAAATAAAGTTATGTAAAATAACAAGAAGAAATATAGTAAGGACAATTTCTCAATAATCATATGACATACACAAGCAAGTGAACTTCATGAACTTATAAAAATGATTCCTTAATAGAATTTGATGCTTAAACACATTCTATCCAAGAAATTCTCGTGTTGTGTTATTATAGAAACTCACAACTATAATCCATTTTGTGTTAGTAGAATTCAACCATAAGGTAATAACTATAACTCTAAAATTATTCAACCATAAAATTATAACTATCCTGATTGGGCATTTGTTTTCAACTCAACCCATCAAAGTTCACAGGAGACAGTGACATGCAAAAGAAAAATGATAACATAAACTTTGTCCTTAATACAACTGCGTTGGAAAGTTCATAAGACCAGATTAGCCGCTCATTGTCGGTCCAACAGAATAGAATTCAAACGTGATGTCGCTCACAAGGGAACACATGCGGATCTTGCATCGAAGGAAAATTACAGACAGACAGACAGAAGCAGGCAACACTACCTACACGAACGAGGGAGGCCACAATCATACCAAGTCATCAATCAAACCTGAATGTACAGCTAGATTTACATCTGGCACGGTACAAACAAACAAGTGGAAATCTCCTTTTCTAATGATCCTACGATAAAAACCTCCATCTTAACTACAGGTATCAATCTTGGAAGCCCTTTTCCTCATAGCCTTTGCTTCACACGTCTACCATTTGCATCACTACCATCCAGTACAACTTCATTCCCATGCCTACACACAATTACAGAGTGCTCACTAACTCTAGCCACGTACTCTAGGAGCTCGGTAAGGACAGAGGGGCAACTTTCCTTCAAATATTCAAAACCATCTGTTTGCATTACAGCTGAAGAAACATAAATGTAACAAGCTTCAGCAATAGCTCCAAATTAGAAAACCATATAAATACAAATAGCACAGAATACATAGATGGATTGTGTCTAATCGTTTGATGTCTCTCCATGCCAACTAAATTCTACACTATGTCTACTAAACTTAGTTGGCTCCTCATCTTCCAACCAAGAATAACATCACAGAATAATACAAACTCCCCTGCCTCAGTGCCAAAGGCACAGATGAACAGTTGCAATTCATAAGGGAGCAGCACAAAGAGGACTGATTATATAACGAATGTGGGAACTTTAACCAGTCCAAATCCAGTGCAACACAGTGCCTATTCCATTCCTGGCAAGACCAAAAATAGATGGTCCTCGGAGGACTTCAGCTAGAAAGCCTTTGGTCAACTCTGGAATCATATTTTAACTTCAAATATGAAAGGCCAGTTGATGTAAATGCAGAAATTTCCATCTTCAAGCAGCTAATTCAAATGGAAAGTCATATTGGCCAATAATGCATGGAGTGTGCTGTGGAAGCAACTAACCTCTGAGGTTTTCAGGCATGGAAATGAACTTGAGACACACAGACTTTAACTGGAAACAGTGGTGCTGCTCTGCCAATGCTAGTGTAGTTGCCACTGTGTTTATGGCCACATCCTCACAGAGGTTAGATTCACAAAGTAGCCTAAGCCTGTCTAAAGCATATCTATCAGCTGCTGCAAGCAAATGCTGAGACATCAAAGTAGAGGCCCACTTTGAGTTCAAACCAGTAAGGTCTTCCATATCAGGTAGTGAATCCCAATATATAAAGTGGAGTAAAGCCTGCAAGGTGCAATGGAAGATTAAAAGGAGCAACTCATGTTTCTATACAACAAACAATGAGCCGTGCTATGGGAAAGGAGAAGCATATGCTTGCACTGAGTTAATGCAATCAGAATTCAAACAGAAAATGCACCTACATATTCAAGAACATGAAAAGGAAAATTCGTAATCCTTTAAAATATAAAATATAGAGCACTCTGCTGCAAGCTAAATACATAGTTTTTGATCATTTCCTTTTATTGACAAACTAAATTGATGAGTACAAAATTTCAAAAAAAAAAAAAATTGATGAGTACAATTAGTGTTACAGAAACAAACAGTATAATTCTAAGTATCAACAAGAGTTGCGTAGTCTGCAATGAACCAGAGTTCTGTTTCCTCTTTAGATAATATTAGTTCCTTTAAACAGGCACTTTCCTGGTACTACAGCAGAACAGGCATAAACTGTTGTGGTTCCACTAATGGCTTGTCACCATCCAGTAATATAAAGAACCAAAGCTGAATGCACCAAAAACCTAAAAGGAATCAAAAGGACTGTCTGAAGGACTTTCTTCAACAGCAGTCCAGGAGAGTAACAAGATACTACATCACTGACTCCAAGATAAATAAACTCTTCCCCAACCTAAAATTAGTTCAGATCAACGTATCACATCTGAGGGAAAACAATTTTTCTCCAGACATGGGTAGTTACATTTAAAATCAGTTTTTTGGGAAACAAACATGTGAATTTCATAAATAATGAAATGTTGGCCAATATCTAACCATAAAGCAATTAGACAAAAACGGAAGTTCCTACAGAACCTTAAAAACAGGTGCCTCCATGTCTTCAACTTTTATCAATTGAGTATTCTGATCCCTCATTGGGCCAAAAAGTTGGGCTCTAAACACTGGTGATCGAGCAGCCAGTACTAATCTGTGAGCAGGAAATACTTCACCACTGACTTCAAAATTTACATCATTTCCCTTTCCACTCTCCAGGAGCTCTCCAAATTGTTGACCCATGTTAGATGGAGGAACAGCAATAGAGTAACTCTTGGGGCCCTCTGTGTGTGACCTCACAACTCCTACACTACAGTGAACTTGGAGGCAATCATCTTTAAGGTAGTCCGACATCTCCAGAAGAGTTCTTTTGAAAAACCGCTTGTAACCCCTGCAGTAAAATATGTAAAAAGAATATAAGACGTTCAGAGACAACGAAAAACTGGGTATACTCGAACATGCAACAGATCACAACAACATCTTTAAGATTTAACCATTAGCTGATGAGAACAGGGAAAGCTTCAGAGACGAACAAAAACATGTGTCACAAAATAAAGAAGGGGTGAAGGTTCCACGTAAATCAAATTGCAACAAGACCAACATGTGGTGAAGCATATAGGCCTGAGTCTAACAATTAGTTATCACCATGCTTCCTCTATTAATAGTCGCTTAAAACCATCGTACCCTGATGTTTAAACAGGGCAGAAAAACAAAGTAATTCTTGTTTTTCACAGTGAGCAACGATAAGCTCAACAAGTTCAAGAATAAAATTGATAACGGCACAACAGCAGAAACATAACTTCTATCAATAGATGACAAGATCAATGTCACAGGTTTCTTAGTCCAACGCAACCGTTATATTCAAATTGCCAACTCTTCTTAGGGATAAAATCCATCTCATTACCCATTTTCATCAATCCATTCATGTATCTCGCACTTTGGCACTCAGGCCCGATACCCATTACAAATCAAGTTCCAATTATGTCGTTACACCACCTAAACCCACCCAATCAACCAATTCATCAAAAACCCAAACCCAGTAAACAAAAACAGAAACTGGGAGAACCCAAAAGATACGATCTTTACCACATGCTGCCTCGATACTTAAGCGTATAAGGGCCACTCTCAAGCGTCCTCCCGAAATGGCTATGAACCTTATGCCTCTCTTTCCCACTCTGATCCAACAGCGTCAGCTCAAAAAGCGCTCTAACATCGGTCCCTTCGCTCGCCAACGCAATGAACAACGACACGTACTCTTCATTATCCTCCACGCTCTTGCCATCCGGATAAAAATAAATCGCCCAAGAATATCCGCCGACGTTGAACGTATCGGAAGCATTGTACTTTCCGATTCCTCTTCCTTTCGACAAAGAATACCCCTTGATCTTAAATTGATGGGACCCGTTAACCGTCTCGGTGATCGACGTAGACGTGGTGGTAGAATTCGACGCCGATGAGGGCCTCGCGGCTTCCGGAGGAATCCTTCCCATGCCCTAATTGAATGACTGTGAAAGCAGAGGGCTTTTTCGAGGGAAATTTGAGAGGAGATGGACTGAATGTTTGTTGATTAGTGTGGTTATTGGTTTAGGGCTTGGAAGGATAAATTGGGGGAAACGAAAGGGAGACGGAAATGGTAGAAATGGTTTAGATGAGTAAAGAGCAAAAAATAAAATAAAATCTATATATAGAATATTTGGATTTTTTAATAATATAATAATTACACTCTACACTTCATTAGTAAGAAGAATGTTTGGTACATCGCATTGAGATCGTGCGCTATGTGACCGAAACCGATGTGATTTTGGAGTAAGAAAGTGTTGAGAGACGGAGTTTTTGTTTTTCCTCATTTTGCTATATTTGGTGTTGTTGAGCTGTAATTTTGGAGTAAAGACCTGATAAGAGACGTTGAAGTTGTGACAAATAATTATGAATTCAATAATTATTTTGATTCTTATGCATTATACTAAATAAATGTTGCAATTTAAGCAATGTTGAATATCTCATTGGTAAGAGTACTAATTTTCTGGATTTATTTTTATTTTTATTTTAAAATTTAATAAAAATTTTGTTTGGTTATTTTTTATTTTAATCTTTTGTTTTCGTAACTTTATGTAAATTATAAATATTAGCTTTGATTTCTATTTTTATAATATAATTTTATTGTAAGTTAAATAAAACTATTTTGAAAACAAAAATATTTTTAAATACCAGACTTATTTAATAAGTATACTTTAGATCTAAATAAAATTCAAAAAATGTATTAAGAATTAAGTATTTAATTCTATATATTGATATTGGTTTTAAAAATCATTACATGGTGTTAAAATATATTTCAATAAACAAATAACAATAAAATTTTAAATTACGATGAGCTTATCATTAATATTAATTATTTGATCATAAATATTAAAACAGAATTAAAAATAATACTAATTATTTGATCAATTCATAAAACTTTAATAATTTAGTATTATTAATAAAAAATAGAAAACAAAAATAAAACAACAACAACTTTAATGCAGAAGGTTCTCCGCTCTGTCAGAATCAAGACGAAAATGTAAGTTTATAAAATATCTGCTCGCTAAATAATTTATATTAAATATAACAATGATTTTATAAATAATTTATTTTATTAGAGATATAACCTCAATCAATTTTATTTTAATTCTTAATTTACATTTTATTAAGGTCTTCTAATCTTAGTTAAACCAGGTTGTTTTATTTTACAAATTTAAATTATTAGGAAAAAATTCAATTATTTAATTATTGTATTCATTTATGTTAAATTTATATTAAATAATTAACAAAATAATTTTGTTTAATTTCTCGATACTTTGAAACTTATTTAGTGGTTATAACTTATAAGTATTATCGAAAGCAACAAATCAAAAACCTAATCGAAAGTCAAGCCATGAGTGAGCATCGCTGGTGGGCCTTTACCGAACCTTTATCTAGTGCATCTTCATCACATTTTAACTCTATCCCATCTACACTTGACTTCATCTCTCCATCATATGTCAGGACCATCAACGGTTCACACAAATCAATCACAAACAAGAAACCGAGTGCATGAACAGAAAACTGAATCTCGACGCGCAGGAACAAAAAAAATCTCGAACTCCGAATAAGCAAAAGGCCAAGAACAGCGGCCTTTTTTGTCCGCTACCATCGATGAAGTTATCTCAGCCACAAGTGCGCACCTAAGGTATACCCCAGAAGAAGATTCTCGATCATCAAATTGGGTCGCAACAATCCGACCTTGTTTTCTTAACCAATCTTCTTTTCCTTTGGTCACTGCCACTCATAATATGGTGGACTCAAAATCGTGGATCTTGAGGCATTTACGTAGACAAGTTCATGTGGTTTAATGACACATACGAAGGCATAGGAAGAGTAGAGATTTCGGTTTGGTGATTTGATTTCGAAACTGGGTTCTTTCTACCCTGGGGTGATGCTTAAGTTTTGTTTGATGGCTTCTCATGCCTGCCCTCCTCGTCCTGGGCTCATGTTTCTCCGAGACCAGAACAGGGTTGTCAAGGTATCTATCTATCGATCATATCTAGATTGATGAGGGATAATGATTTGTCGTTGCATGTGTTTGTTGAGAAATTGGTTTTCTTTGTTTGGTTATCTGGGTATTGGAGGAAAGTTTATTTGAATTTAATAATTGTCCGCAGTCTACCAAACTACATATCTTGCTTGGTTGTTCTAGTGTTTGAATTATGTCCTACCTCATTAACTTACCGGTTATTTGTTGTGTTGTTCATGTCAATGGTCTGTCTTAGATCACTTAGCAAAAAATTTTTTTTTAAAAAAAGGTCGGCCAATATGCCGTTACTTCTGAAAGGGCTCTGCCGAGTGCAGTGGACTGATCTTGGGCCGATAACCAAGTTATTACTGGTTCAAGACCTAAGAGAAGCCACTTGATATGAAATTGATGTAAGACTTTCTTTGAATCTTCGTCATCAAGAGTGTTTTAAGCAACGCCCGTGTTGGTTATTATTAATTTTTTAATTAAACGATTCATATCTTTGTGCTTTCTAGTATGGGTTAAGTTACTGATTCGGTATTTTTTGTGCACTTATCGGGCATGCTATTCATTAAATTGTATTCGTTAGTTGAAAATTTTAATTCATTTCTCCTCACCAGTTAACCATGTCCATGCTAGAATTGTTCTCCATGTCATCCTATTTTGGTTTTTATTGAATCTCATCATAGTTTAATGATGGATAATCTACCATGTAAAATTGTTCTCCATGTCATCCTATTTTGGTTTTCATTGAATCCCATTTTTACTTATCATAGTTTAATGATGGATAATCTCATGTATGGTTGATGCAGGATTGTCAATGCTATCCATCAACTCAGGATGTGAACCAGAATATTTCACAATTGAACCCTGCTATGTCGAGAGTGCATCCACAGGAGGCACCAAGGATTCAAGAGCATAGATTCCATGATAACCAACTTCCCAAGATTGACTTAGCCATTAGAAGGCCTGTTCTCCTTGATCTCCCAGGTTTACAGCTCACTGGATGCTTGTAGGATGACCTAGTCTCAATATCATTTTAGAATATACTATCTACCACCCCATGATGCATAACTGCAGAATGGATTATAATTATTCTTTATAGCTTAAGAAATATTCATATCTAACAGGTTTAGGGGCATAGCCCCTTTCAGATGAAAACTTGTTATCAGAGACCATCAGTACTTCATTGTTATAATAGGCCCATGGTGGGATCACTTTAGTAGGAGTTTTTTTGGCGATATCTGATGGGATGATGTGGCATAATGATTTGAGTCATCCACTTTTTCTTTGTGAATTAATGAAGCATAACTCATAGCAATTGTGATAGTATCTTTACTAATTTCCTTTTCCATGTAGCAGAGAGTTTCTGTGACTCGGTACAATTGAGCCCTGGAATGACTGATTGGTGTACGAGACATGACAAAATCGTTCAATATCTTCTGTCCAGATCAAGTGACTTACAAAGACACAGACATGATCTATCTTTACTCTCAGACTTGGCAGGAAGTCAAGAACTAAATTATGTCATGGATTTGCAGTATTATGTTCCTGTTGTTTATCCAAGTGGTAGATTTGATGTCCCAAAGTCAGTAATTGACTTTGTAGGAGATGCTGTCTCTTGTTCCAAGATAAAAAATTACCTATATTCTCCAGTTTTACTCACTGGAAGTGCCACACCAGCTGGAAACAATGACCCTATTCTTGCTGAGTATTACTTGTCAAAGAACTTAACCACAACAAACTGGCACAAGCAGCCAATGCTTGTTCCCCAATTTAGCAGGTATGGATTTTAAGACATAATGGACTTTAATCAGAATATTTGCAGCTTGTAAGTACTATAATATTCTGGAGTCAAAATTATTGAAGATTAAACTTGACTAACTTTTTCCGTGCCCTTTTCATGTCCTTATTTAATGGAAGGAAGGTTTCGGTCTATTCAATACCCCAAATTTTGATTCCAGAGGGCTTTGTCTTGGACATCCTTGCATCCCATGTCATTCTTTTTTCTTTTATAAGTTCCAAACGTCAAGGAGAATTTACACTTTCCAGCATCATTCAAAACTACAAGATTTTTGGAGATTTCAAGGGTGACTAAAATGAACGACCTTACTTAACAGTATTGATTACCAAAATGAGAATTACAACATTGAAAATTATGCCTCTATGTTAGTTAATATATCTTGGAGGTCACTGACTTCTAGACAAAGTTATGTTTCTTGAGCAATCCTTTTCTTTTCCTTGGCTCATATCCTAGTTCGTGTTTTTGTATGGTTTTCCAGTTTCCAATTCTAGCAAAGTTGGGTCTAGACCCTTTACCTCATCTGATTATAAAACGTTGACATTTCAATGTTGTTTAATTTTCTTGTTGTGTATAAAGTGTTGTATAGTGCCATTACTAATGAAGTTTATCATAATTGTGAGATGAACTTGTTTTTACCTTTTGTTTTATTGTTCAGATATCGTTGTTCATCTTCTTTATGTAACATTAACATTTAAATTCAACTCTGAAGTTGAAATTGTCAAGCTGCAGTGAAGATAGAGCTTCTTGCTAAAGCATTGCTGTTTTACTTTGACTAATTGCTGTTTTACTTTGATTAATTCTTTCTTTGGCCCATTTTAATTGATTCGTCTTGATTTTCATGCTGTTATCCTCTTATTGAGCAGACTTGATACCAGTGAAGAACAAGCTGATAATTTTGGGGATTCTTTAAAGGCCAAATGTGGGGCATCTGCAACTTTGAAGAGGTATGTGGCTTATTTGGTGCTGGAGCACTTCATTTAGTTTAATGAGAGTACACAAGTGTTGGTACATCTTTGTTATCAGTAGGTTAACTTCAGGGTTATGTAACAGTGCAAGTTCAAGATCGCAAACACTAAGTTACATTGGCTGATAAGTGTTGCTCACAAAGTTTATGTTTGCTACTGAACTTATCTATCATCTCAACCAGCATGCTTACAAAGCTGGGTGCTTCCATACCCCTTGCATATGCCTTATACATTTATTTAGTTATTTATTTATTACCATCCTCATTTTCTTGTTTCTTTTTACTGATGCATTTTCTTCTAAGCAGAAATGAGAAAACTAAGCTGAAGTCATCTCCAAAGAAGAAGAACAATAGGAGGGAAGTTAGAGAGAGGCATCTCAACAGGAGGAGCTACTTATATGCATGCGAGTGTCTCCTGTCTTTGATCGTGGACAAGCCATCTGGGAAAGCAGCAGTCCTTTCAATAAAGAATTCTGGCCCTGAGGTTCCTGAGTTTCTTACAAAGATTTCTGTTGGCATTGCTGGGACTGGCCTCGCTGTTCTTCTCTCGGTTCTCTGCAAAGTTTCTTCCGGGAGCATGAAGCCATTTTCTGCATCTAAATTCCTGAGCACTGGATTCGGGTTTGGTCTGGTCTGGCTCTCATTGGCCGTGAATAGATTAAGGAACATAATTGTTAGCATCAAAAGGAATGCAGCCAAATCGCATTTGAAAGATGGGGAAATTATGAGAAATGTGGAAATCATTTTGAAAGTTATATACTTCAGAGGCTTGACAACAATTACAGTGGCACTCTTGGCAGCTTGCATTTAATTGAGAATGCTTATATATCATGTGATGCTACTGGTTATGAAAGGAGAACAGACAGGTGGCTATAGATGTATATGCTTTCACTATAGGTAATGATCGATGACTGGATGAAGAGGTCTGAGATGACAAGATTGAAGCCCTAATTGTAATTGATCCGTGTCTCCAGGTTCGGGTGTCAAAAGTCATGTAAGAATTACATCATCATTCAACTTCCTCGCGGCAACAAGGTGAGTTGGTATGTAGATATCATAATTTGATTAGGAAAATAGTGTCTAGAAATAACAGCAATTTTGTGTCCTGAAATGAAGCTACTAGTCAGTATATTTATAGCAATTTTGATTATTAGATGCCTTACTGGCTTGAATTAGTGCTGCGTTTGAGATCAATTTTTGCAACTTTTATCATAATATGAACTGCAACAAATGATGTGCTTTTTATGCTTTGCTTAGTGCAATCAGCATCTATCGTTGAGAAATTGTTAATATTGCTTGGATAGCTGGCATCATAGTTGCATATGTTTCCATTTCCTTTCAATATGTCAAACGTTGCCTCTTTACCATCAGTAACAGTTTTCTGTTAGTCGGGGTCACCGATAACATGTAAACATTACGAGACATGTCTTTAGGCAAGCCCGAAAGTTATCAGATGATGGTTCTTGCGTGGTCGAGGTGGGCAATCTGTAACTGCAATCTTATTCCATCATTTGAATTAAGTATGCAAAATGAAAGAATTGAATGATAAGGTGCTTGTCCAATATTAGGAATATCTAACAGTGAATTATTCCACTGAAATAATAGGGAACGAAAGAGAAAAGATCACGCCAAAAAGGAACCTAGAATCCTATCAAATTAACTAAATTCGAGAACTTGGCATCAAATGTAGAGCAGGTGTGAACTGATCACATCGCATTCCTTTCTATAATTCATCACATAATTCTTTGGTCCCCTACTTTACAAAAGGCTTCAGCTAATTGCTTTAGAAACTACACCTGCTCCAACCGTTCTTCCTCCCTCCCTCAGAGCAAATCTTTGTCCTGTAGTTCCAATTACAAAACGTACATAAGTCCGGGCTGAAACTGAGAGTCAGATTGATATAACCATTCCACCATGATAGAATCAATTGTTAGAATATAGGACAAAGAGTAAAACAAAACTTAAAAAGCTTGCAAGATGGTAAAATAATATTCGTGAATCTTTGTGCAATAGAATGAATTAATATGCCTAAACTCGAGTTAGATGACATCAAAACTGCATCATCCTGCTCATAACAAGAACAAAAACTATATTATTACACCTTTAAAACAAACAAGAATCAATTTCAAAAGTAATCGAACACTTAAAATCTCCCAAAAGATACCTAGTTAGAAAATATGAAATGGGTATTCCAAAATCAATTTCAAAAGTAATCAAACACTGAAAATCTCTCAAAAGATATCTAGTTAGAAAATATGAAATGGGTATTTGGTATTATTTCCAACTAATCAAGTATTTCCCAATTCACCGGATCCCTTAGAATAGTATGTTAGACTTCTATGTTAAGTTTTTTAATATGTGATATCAAAATCCCATGCAAAGGTAATTGACAAAAACACTTTAGGCTACAAGACAATGGCCACCATGAAAAACAGGCATTACCTGCTTCAAGGGGAACTGGATAGATGAGTTCGAAAGTCGCAGTGACATTGTCACCTGGCATAACCATCTTGACATTTTCTGGTAACTCCACTTTTCCAGTGATATCTGCAGTCCTCATGTAAAACTGGGGTCTGTAATTTGAGAAAAAGGCAGTATGACGGCCGCCCTCATCCTTTGTGAGAACATAAATCTCTGCCTCGAATTTCTTGTAGGTTTTCAAAGATCCAGGTTTTGCAATGACCTACAATATGAAGAAAACAACAAAGGAATACTTACAAGACTCTACCTAGTGTTGGCTAAAACACAGCATTTTCAATCATGCAGTTCCATCTAATTCAATTTACACTGTATGCATGTCAAAAAGATCAAAATGTAGAAAATGCAGTGACCACCTTTCAACATCTGGGTTCAAGCAGAGGCTAAATAAGCAAGTTAACCATTCTATCTTACTTGTCATCACTTACCATTCCTCGTTGGATATCCTCCCTTTTCAGACCACGTAGGAGAAGACCAACATTGTCACCAGCCTAATGAGATGTGTGCAGACCAATTAATACTTCAATATCTCCATGGGGCAACCTTAATAACCAAAATGAGATTACACTGCTAACTTACTTGTCCTTGATCCAGTATTTTCTTGAACATCTCAACCCCAGTTACTGTAGTTTTCAAAGGACCCTGCATGAAAAGGCAAATTACTAACAGAATTCCCCAGTCAACTATCAGCGATGATCTCATTGAAATGGCTTACAAAGTGAATAATAAGCTCAAGGAACCTCATATATAAGTGAGCAATATCATAGCATTTCCAATGTAATAAAACCTACGAAAATTAGAAAAGGGACTCAGTTTCATGACCTTACCGACATTAACCCCAAAATTTCAACTTCTTCACCAACTTTCATAGTCCCTTGTTCAACACGACCAGTTGCAACTGTTCCACGCCCCTTCAACAAACAGAAGCATAGACAGACCGAGGCTCAATTAACTCTAGTATAAAACCAACCTTCTTAAATCATATTAGCCAAAGAATTTATGCAGATACAAAGATAAGAGCAAAAGAGACTAGCTATAATGAACAGAAAATTTCCATCTTACAATAGAATACCCCTACTTCTTCTGCAGTGACAAGAACATAACAGCCAAATAAGGAATTAGCCATATCCATGTGGCAGAACCAAAGGTATTTCTTTCCTAGCACAGAATAAGGGATGGGTCTCCGTTCAAAATAAAAAAGTAACACTACCTCAAAACAATGCAGAAAACTGAAGTGAGATGAAAGAGAGAGAAAAATGAAGAAACTTCTTTGTTAAGTGAAGTTTGCTGCTAAAGAATGGCTATATCAGCAACATGTGTCCTCTTTACCTGAATTGAGAAGACATCTTCTATAGGCATGAGAAAAGGCTTGTCAAGTTGGCGCACTGGGTCAGGAATGTACTCATCCACAGCATCCATCAACTTTAGAATAGCCTTCCTGCCAGTTTCATCATTTGTTCCCTGTAAGGCAGACAACGCTGATCCACGGACAATAGGAATTTCATCCCCAGGAAATTGGTAGAAGCTAAGTAGTTCTGCCATAAATATTTGAGTGAAGAACTTGTATTGAACAAATGAAATAAAAGACAAGAACCAGTTCCTGCCAGAAACATTTAGTGAAGAACTTGTATTGAACAAATGAAATAAAAGACAAGAACCAGTTCCTGTTAATAGAGTAACCTTAAAAGACTGCCTACCACGAAGCTCCATTTCCACAAGCTCTAATAACTCTGGATCATCAACTGCATCAACTTTATTCAAGAAGCACACAAGTGACGGCACACCTACCTGTTAATCGCATTTAGAAAAGTAATTTTGACAACAGGCCCAAAAGCAAAGGAAATAAGATCCTGATAAAGTTACCAACTTTATGCCTGAGATATCCACCTGACGAGCAAGTAAAATATGTTCCTTGGTCTGTGGCATAGGACCATCAGGAGCTGATACAACTAGAATACCACCATCCATCTGGGCTGCTCCAGTAATCATATTCTGTGTATAGAGTAAACTTTTTAGAAACATTACCACATAATACATTTAGAAGATAACTAATCAAATGGTTTTCAAGTTGAGATATCGATATGGCTTGATGTTAGGTCGACCAGAACACACCTTTTAATTTACTTAGTTACTTGCTGCATCAAGTTTTAAATCTGTCTCTATGTGCATCTATATGCAGTTATGCAAGTAGATTATAATAAATTATATCATGAATCATAGCGGTGTTATTACCGCAACATATTTCTGGAACATGGCTTACTTCTTTCTGTATTTTAAATTATTATTCAAATTAGAAAAGGAACAGTACGCTGCCAAAGAATCCAGAAGTTCATCACTTTAAAGCAATAATGGAAAAGCTTACTTTCACGTAATCTGCATGTCCAGGGCAATCAACATGAGCATAGTGACGTTTACCAGTTTCGTACTCCACATGGGCCTACATGTTGTTTGAACCAGCAATTTGTTCATAAAAATGGACAAGATGGATGGGAACTATCATGCACATATGTATAAAACAGAACAGAACAAATGTGAGGAGCAACATCCCAACCGTTGCAATTGTTATTCCCCTCTTCTTCTCTTCAGGTGCTTTGTCAATTTCATCAAAGGCAACAGCCTTGGCTTTACCTTCATCTGCTAGGACCTACAGACCACCATTCAAGGTCTCAAACAATTAATGAATACAGTAATACATGATTGGAGTATACCAAGAACAAATAAATGTCAAATAACCAAGTCAAACCTTTGTTATTGCAGCAGTAAGTGTAGTCTTTCCGTGATCCACATGCCCAATTGTACCCACATTCACATGAGGTTTACTGCCATAAAAAAAACATATAATTAGATAAGATCGTTTTTCTATCACTCTCGGGGGTAACTTAAGAAGCACGGACACGGATACGCGACACGACACGACACGGACACGGGGACACACCAACTTCTAAAATTTGGTGGACATGGACATGGCATATATATATATATATATATATATATATATATATAAATAAAATAAAATTTAGAATTAAGAAAAAAAATAAGAATTTGATATATATTGATTGATGTGTTTCAAGACTTTCAATATCTTGATAGTTCATACATATTTTATACTTTATAAGCCCCTCTAAAAAAATATGGAGCATATATATGCACTCTTTGTGGGTACACATGTTCGACACGCCGAGACAGCTCCATTTTGCCGTATTCGTGCTTCTTAGGGGGTAACAGAACCTAAGATGCTTGGAAAGTTCCAACTTTTATAACTCAATTACTCACTAAACCAAATTATTTCAACACATTCCTCCTAAATGGAAGTTACTAAAATGATTCCTACTTTAATCATGTAAAGAATGCGTATGACTTTAACTGTCACTTAAACCAAAAAGCAATCTTTCAAAACACGAGACATTAAAAAGGCAAAAGAACAAAACCCTCATCGTATAAGAGAAGATGGACCTACATTCGAGTGAAGGTGGCCATAGATCTCCACCAAGGCCCAACAGAAACAGAAGTTGTGACATTTTCAGAGACACAATCTGATATTGACAGAGGACTAGCGGACGATCCCCGACAGCAACAGGCTATCCGGGAGGATAATTGATTAAGTCGTCTTAAATTAGGGTTTCTTAGGGCCACCGAAGCCATTGAAGATTTGAAGTTGATGAAGCGAGAAGCGTATCTGAATCGGAGACAGGAGAGTAGAGAGCAAGTGGCGTTGGGGCGTTTTATGAGTTCTAATGCTTCTAAAAGGGTTGGGTTTAGTGAGGTTTTAGACAAGAGTTTTTGGTCCAGCTGAAAAAATGGATTCAAGGTTCAGCATCTGGGATGGACGTAAACGGCAAAAACATGGTTTTGGGCTAATATCACCGGTTCACATGTGACAAATTCTTACAAAACTAAATTCAATTTTAAAAATATATTTCAGATTACCGTTAGCTTTAATATAATAACTAGTTCTCATAGTAAAAAATAAATTTTAACTACAGAATTGAAAGTCAAACACAAGTACAAAATCTACATATTGCATGTCATAAAATAAGATAATGATAAAATAGTAATCTTACAAATAAAATGAGTCCCAAAATATGAGAGCCATAGTTATACAAGTACAAAAGATAGATATGTAGTTTACTATTCAAATACAAAATACTTGCAGACCCTAAAACATATAGATAGTTTACTAAACAAAAAGTAGCTGACAAAAAATTGGTCATTCTTGAATATTTCATAGTTAAGTTAACTTTTCTCTTTTAATTTTGGTAGTCAACTTAGTTGAAAACATTTGTAGTGATATTAAATCACATAAAGGCATATCATCATCAGAAGTTTATGATATTGGTCTCTTCATTTTGAAAATTTGGGGTTTGATTTCAGCTGAGAAAATAATGTCTATTTCAGTGTCACAAATTGTAGCTCTATCATCTTGTGATTAAATAAACTCAATAAGTGGAATACACAATACATGAATATATTGAAGAAATAGATGTACATACTTTGTTATCAACTGCAGATAGAGAAATACACACATCAAAAATGTTTTCTGAAAAGTAGCTGAGTGATTCGATTTGATTTGAATCCTGCAAAATGAAAAGTATCTTATAAGAGAAAACAAATATGTTGGCACTTTCTGTAGGTTACTATGTTATTGTTTTTTCAACAAACAAGAAATTCAACTTTGTAAAGCAAAAGATTGTCTTACAATTTCAGATGTAGAAACTAGTTGTGGTGCTTTTGATTGAATAGAATCCTAGCATAAATTTAAATGAATAAGAATAATCATTCATGTGTGATCCATATTATACATAATATTAATGGTATGTACATACTTGTTTAATCACAGTAGGTAATGATGACAGAGGTACAATATCAATAGGAATGTTACTTAGTGATTCATCCAGAATTGAATCCTGCAAAGCAAAACTCAATAATTGATTACTGAATGCCTATTTAGATCTAATTAATTTAACAATGAATGGTTTTACCTTGAGATAATATATATCTTAATTTTTAATATAGTGTCACTGAAAAGAAGAAAAATTAAATAATTAAACTTGATAGGAAATCAATCATATAGTTTGCTAAGAATTAATTGTAGCCAAGGCTCCAACAGAAGTAATTTGCTACAATAATACGTTTATAAAAAATAAAGAATACCAAAATTTTCTTGATAGAACAAAAAAAAATGGAATGTGTAAAAGTGGTATTATTTCTCACAGCTTTGTTATGATTTATCAAGACCAGTGGTCCTACTGAAAGATCAGTAGCAGAATCACTCAGATAATATTCCTAGAAAAATATTGTATTTCATGAAATCAATATTGCTACAATATATACATATCTGTGTATATCAATGAAGTTTCATCTAATGATGAATAGTTGTTATTTTTCTTTGTAGCGGTAAGTAGAGTAATACCTGAGACTGGGGTAGAGAATCCATGTATTGATTGATCAGTTCCCCATTACAACTTACTTTCTTGACAACAAAACTTGAAGATTTGTTGATTTTATTAAATTCAATGACTTGTACCTTGGAAAGATAAGTTTTCTTAACCAAGCATTCTAACTCATCAAGAGACCCATCTTTATCTCCTTCCTAATTAACAAATTAATTCTAAGCAAACACACGAAAGAGTAGACAATTTATTATCAAAAATAAAAAAAATAAAGATTATAATCTTTTACAAACCTTAATTAGACAGTTTTTGAGATCATTTGCACTAACTTGAATCAATGAGAAGGCTTGATCATCAAATAACACATATGACTCCAGACCATCACAAGCATCTTTTACTTAAACATGTACTTTATATCTAGAATATATAAATATATCAAAGATTAGTGTTTATCGTTACAGAACATTAAGTTTAAATAAAATTTAAAATGATGGCATACGTCGTTACAATTCTATTTGGAGTGTTCCGACATTTAGAGCACATGAGTAGGTCATTCTCAATTTTGACTTTACATCCATGAATGGAGCATGTATCAATGTACCAACTCTGCTCGGTTCGGATCTTTCTAATGGTTGCGAGAATAGTATAAATACCATTCTGTTGTAATGTTATGAAAATATAGGTCAGCTTGTAAGATATAGGTGCATAAATTCAGAATGAAGAAAAGAATTATGCATTTTCAATTTACCTCACACCGTCTCAGTTCAGTAACCTTCTTTCTTGTTTCAAAAGATAAGAAATCATTCAAAGGAGATTGACTTAAGAAAGGATGATCAAGCTGAGAGTATCTCTGGGAAGATGTTTCCCCAACCATTATCAAACTGAGGCTAAAGTAAAAAAGAATTGAATAAATAAGTAGTGCATATATATGCAATGCTACAAATTTAGAATAAGATGATAATAAGCCATCGTAAAAATATAATTACCTCAATTTAAAATCTTGAACAGTAGGGATCTCAGGATTAATCAGTAGTTTTGAAGCATTCCAAGCATTAGAAATCTTGATTTCTTCTGCACGAAAAAGGATGATATGTTCTGTTTTTTTTTTCACAAAAATGAACAATGTAAACTGCATAAAATGCTTTGAAAATAATAATGTACTAGCAGAGTTTGATATCATAGCAAGCTAAAAAACAATAATGATTGAAATTCCTCATTGTATTAAGCAAAAAGTCAGCATATTCACCAAACAATATGCACTTGATCTTATTGTTACTGAAAAATAATATTAATGCATAAATATTATTTTGCATACAAAGAGTATAATACAATAGTTATTGAAAATAAAGATAACCTTTTATCTGTCAGATATAGATTCATAAATTTTGATTTGAGATTATTCCTTTGGAATTCTTTACAAGTTTCATATGCAGTCATCTCTCCAAGGACATCTATTTGACAGGACAAACAATTTGTCAATAAATACTAAATAAAGAAATCATATCTTAAATGACTTATTGTGTTAAAATAGAAATGGAAACCACTGATATATATCAACTGACCAATGTAGTTGACTTTCTTGGAAGACATTTTTACATTACCTAAAAAGCTTTTTAATTTAAGGAACATATGTTAGGAAAGAAAATCTTGATGAATAGAAAACTGAAAAGATAAATTAGTTAAGCATTCCAAATGAGCTTTATTTATACAAGGCAAATAAGTCAGCAAAGAAAATATGAATGAAAGAAAATATGGAAACAAAAATCACTCAAATCATTCAAAACTAAAGCTTCAATCTATAAAATGTAAATAACAAAAATAAGCAAAGAAACTACAACATAAATGAATCAAATCAAATATTTAATATAAAAATAACTAATTATATTAGCATGTGGTTGATGTTCCAAAAAAATATAATATTAAACAGCTCATAAATGTTTTAGAATAAATGGACCATAATGCTAAAGATCTTGAAATATTTCTTTATAAACAACATTGAGTGTCTCGGATAATGCTTCATTTTCTGTATTATGAACCAGGTTTTTGAGTCCATGCTTTGATTTCACCCTTGAAACTGCCACATATAATTGTCTATCTGTGAAAATGGGCTTTGGCAGATACAATCCAACATAATCAAGAGACTGTCCTTGACTTTTGTTTATCGTCATACAATATGAGATATTGAATGGAAACTGTCTGCTTTGAAGTTGGAAAGGCCAAATTGACTTTGTAGGTGTCATTGTCATTCTAGAGATATATACTCTTTCACCAAAGTGAGTCCCAAATATATGTCTAGCTTCTACAACATTAACACCAAGCTGTGTAATAATAAGTCGTGTGCCATTGCAAAGCCCTGCAGATTGATTAATATTTCGAATGAGCATAACAGAAGTTCTAACTTTCAATATCAAATTGTGATTAGGCAAGCCTGAGCACTGTAATGTGTTTAAGTACTCAACCGGATGCAATTATTGTAAGAATTCACATTGTCCATTTGCTGCAAATATAGAATCAGAGCTTAGGTATTCCTTAGCTTCACCAGAAATAAGAGATAGAATATAATCATTAACTTTATCAACAACATCCAAAGTTGGAGTTAAAATAGCTCTGCCCTTCAAGT
>JAOTBA010000004.1:9061647-9074532 GCA_025629845.1 Erythroxylum squamatum | reverse complement strand
ATATGTAAGTGGAATAGCCAGTAGAATTTTATATGATTGAGCTTAAAGTTAATAAACTATAAAAATTACTAATGAAAGAAAGAGCTTGATTGGACCAATTACTTAACTTCTTTTGTAAGCATTTTATCAAAGGGATACAACTCCTAAAGGAGTGTTTTTAGGTGATAAGAATTCTAAAGTACTTGAAGGGGAGTTATCCCTGATTAAAACAAAAAATGTTCCTTATAAAGTCAGCTATTCCCTTATAGCCTTTTAAGAGGAAAAATTTTCTCTTGTTAGGATTAATGTATAGACTAGATAGGAACTTAAAATCCTTCAGAACTTCTTTTACTAATGAAATGGATTCATAGTTTGCTCTACATAGGAGAAGTGGGTCATCTGTAACAGGAAAACTGGTGATAAGAAATTCCTCACACATGTCTTAGAATCCCTAAGCCTTCAATATGGAGGTCATAAAACTCCAACTCACCGAGTCAAAAACCACATGAAAGTCCACCTCTAAAAGCATAACTTTTGATAGCCCCATCTATATAGTAATTCATAATTTTTTTTTTGAGAAATAAGAATGTTATCACCAATTGAACTCCCTTGGATGAAAGCACCTTGATAGGGGTTGATAATAGAGCTCAAAACATGCTTAAGCCTAATGGTAAGGAGTTTATAAATGACTTTGTAAGTTATATTACAATATAAGATCATTCGAAAATCGATTAGGGACAAAGGATTAAGAAAATAGTTAAGGACAAAGGATTAAGAATTTTTGGAATAAGACAAATGTGGGTGTTAGTTAACTTAGAGAGGAGTCTCCCATTATCAAATAATTCTTGAATTGTGGAGATAATAATGTTACCAGTGATGGGCCATCTTTTTTTAAACCAAAAATTGAAATTGGTTCATTGACACTATCATGGTCGTAAAAGTATTTGACCTTTAACAATATTAATAAGAATTGATTATGAGAACTCTATAAGGACCTGTTTGGTTCAAGGAATGAAATCGAGAGGGAATAGAATAGTTATTCCTAGGAATATAAAAGATGAGGAATAGAACAGAATGAGTATTACTTTGTTTGGTTTAGGGAATGGAATACAGTAAGAATTTCTATTCCAATGTTTGGTTTGAAAATATAAACTTGGAATAAGAAAAGAATAAGTAACAAAGAGACCAAAATGTCTTTATCATTATATTATTATTATTATTATTGTTGTTGTTGTTATTGTTATTGTTGTTGTTGTTGTTGTTGTTGTTATTGTTGTTGTTGTTGTTGTTGTTGTTGTTGTTGTTGTTGTTATTATTATTATTATTATTATTATGACGTTCTATGTTTTTTTATTATAGTTATAAACTTAATTTTTGTAGAATTAAATATTTAAAATCTAAATTACTATAAGAATATTTAATGAAATACTAAGATATATAATATTCATACCCTTATAATTCTTTTAAAGTCATGCCCTCATAAGTCATTTTATACATAAACAGTTAATACTAAACAATTAATTTTACCAAATATCAAATGGCAAACAACTAATGCAATCCGCTGGTCAAATCAGCTGATAGAATCAGCTATCAGCTAACAACTAATACAATCAGCTGATTGTCAAACAGGGTCATTAAATGCAAGATTCACACATACTTTTATCAATTTCTTTATTAATTATTGTTCAGAAATTGTAAAGGAGACAAATTACGAAGTCATTTTCTTCATTTGGCAGAAAAAAAAAAAAGAATGGCAACATTTCCCCTATCCGTAATCAGTTGGCCATTGAAAACATTTGAACTGATAATTTGTCTATTTCTTTTCTTGGTCACTTTTGTAAAGCTACTAAGTAATGTATGCATATCGTGAAGCCTCATTACCCTCCAATTTTTTCTCGATGCTAAAAGTTTGTTTCACTAAGTTATGCTTTTTTTTAAATGAAATTCGCTAAGCTAAGTTCTGAATGTTAACGAGAATTTTAAACGTAGATAAAGTGGTATAGCTGAAGTTATGCTCAGACAAAGTGTTTTATGTATTTGTAGAGAATACTCTTATTCGAGGAAAATGATGTTGTCTGTGTAAGTGTAGTTTGTTGTTTTCTTCCGTCAATCCTTCTCCCAGTGAGGGACCAAAAGAACAGAAAATGAAACGTTAATTTTCATCAACATATTTTCTGCTTTCTTGTAGTTATATAGACTGAAAACCGGAGTAGAGAAGCCTCAGAGAAATGAAAAAAAAAACTGACTAATTCAAGATGGAAATATTGTTACACAATGGCATTTGTTAACAGTGCATGTGTTTGCTTAGGGTGAGGTCTTCTGGCATCGTAGACAATAAAAATTTTCAGGTTATACTGATCATCCTGCCAAATGCGCACAACCATGTGTAGAGCTCAGTATCACAACTTCTTCTACCGAAACATTGAGAACCTTTTGAATCACTAACTGAAGGCTTTGCAATTGCACTTTGTTTTCAAATGATAAGCATTTTGACTAAAAGATGAACAATCATGTTTTGCAAATGTCATCGTTATGGTTAACAAGGACGGCTGGGCAACAAGAAGTTACCCAAGAAATATATTTCCCTACGATCTTTGTTTCTTCCTTCCAGAAATATAATTGCAACGATATCAATAATTCATCCATTAGTAGTAGTTCAATTCAAATAAATTCATGATATTCCTAAGAGGATTTAGCATTGCAAACTAAAATATGGGTTTCACATTGCAGCTTGAATAGGGACAACTGCCTAGGGTCCCTCCTTGTTTAGTGAAGAGACAAAAACATATCCATCATCTTTAACAGTATTAAGTTGACTTGATACTTGGATGGTAAACATGATATGTTGGGACACCGCTTTACAGATGATGTAGAAGAACCAAGGCCAAATCAGGATGATGTAGAACTGAAGTTTGAATCATTTAGAACTATGATACTATAGGAAGGCTTCATTCGTAGTCTAAAACTGCTGTAAAACTGAAAATCCTACGTGTCTTTCCTTCTTGTTTCCGGAAAAAAAAAAAAAAGGAAAAACACTTCCAAGGCCTATATCATTTGATCCCACGATATGGTTCGTCTTTGTTAGCAATATACAGAGATGTATCATACTAAAGTTCATCTTTTTCAGGTACTTGACGGCATTGTTCATCCCAATAATAGGGAAACCTGAGCTTTGCAGCAATATGGGGCATAAACCAGTCCTCATATATGAACCTGGTAACAGAAACCAAAATTATAAATTATAAGATCTTGCCTCTTGATAATTAAACCTGACGTGAGTCCTAGGAGTTCATATCAAGGATGACCTAATACTTTTACGAAAAAGTGGAACTAAATCTATAATAGAAACTAGCCCTATTCTATTAGTCAGATACTAGCAGAAACTATACGTTTCAACATTCCGCTTGTGCATATGATTATGCAAGAGGAACCAATATTTCAACCAAGACAAAGGAAGACCCAAGTTGCATCGTACAACTACATTGGATAAACAGAACAAAAGAAATAAGAAGAGCAGTATGCTGTTGGTTAGAGCAAGAATCAATGGATGAATGAATCGATACCATGTACGGCTAGTGCAAAACAAAAAGAGATTACATACACTTTCACTGGTGGACGAGATATTATAGCAAGTAATTGCAAATCCTCATGTCTGTTTGAATTCCAGACCTACAACAAGATATTGGTTAAATCAGAACTTAGCAGAGAATGGTTAAATGGCTGGTTTAATCTCCATTTGTAAACTGGGATAAAACTAAAGAACAAAAGAATAATAAAGAGGATATCAATGCTGTACTAATAAAATCGTAAGCACAAAACGAGTACATTTTACAACCAGAAACCCTTCACTTTCCCAGAACATATACAATTGGAGTTCAAACACCTTAGCATTTCTGCAAACATCAAACTGCAACTGCAACTGCAAATTATAGAATTGGATATCTGTATGTACTTCACGATTACATTCAGTCTTAATTTAGTAGTCCAACAAGTGTACTAAACATGGTTCACCAGATTGTATATGCAATACGCGGATAACAAATTTTGGCTGAAAGACATGCAGAACCGAAATGTAGACATGAAGATATTTCAAAATCTGTGAGACTGAAGTTTGTGAAAACAATTACTGAAAAAGAAAACACGAAATAAAATATTCAGTTTACTTGCCAGAAAATGATTATTCATCACACAAAGATTTGGCTTATCCTTCCATATTCTTTGCTTTTCCATAACACAACCACCTATAAATTGCATAACCTGTTCTGTGGCAATAATATGAGAAAGGCATACCTGGTGAGCATCATTAACAGGTATATGAAATGTGCTATTGGGGAAGATGAAGTGTTCTTGCGGCTTTCCAGGGTACTTCTCATGGGAACTTGAAGCAAGAAGGAGAATACCACTTCCTTTCAGCACAATGAAAACCTCCTCACATGAGTGCCTATGAATCGGTGTGCCTGAACCTGGAGAAAATGTTTGAAGCCACACTTCCACCTTCAATCCAAGGAAATATGTTTTAAGGCATCCGCTTGCCAGTCATAATTTACATTGGATTAATCATGTTTCAAAAATATAGTTCTACAGGTTGCCAATTTCAGATACAGACATAGAATGCACCTATATTCCAGTTTGCAACACAGGATAACAAAAATCTGACTTATAACAGATGTTTACATAGTGCTAATATAGGTCTTCCTCCAAGGTTCTGCAACGACTATTGGGCTGTATTTTCTTGACAGTTACAAGCTACCAGTCGAATGGTAAGCCATTTAAGGTTCCAAGCAAACAATGTAGCACTCAAAGATGTGGCACAACTGTCTTATTCATATAAACCAAGATCAGATTAGGTCACAATAAACATAAACATGGGCGCACACCTCCTTCAGACCATGGAGTACAGAGCCAGCAACAGTTATGTGGGACAAACCACCCCTTTCATAATTATCCTGAGGAAGCTCACTGATATTCCTCACAAGAGGAAAACCTGCATAACACAAAAAAGTACTATGACCATCACTACATATCAGAGAAAGCATTTTCTTTCCAGATTATATCACATGGAAGCATGATTGTTGGGACTTCACTTGTAACCTCATATGTCAAAACATAACAAACGTTCATATCAAATTCCCAGCAACACTTTCAAATAACAACATGGCTAGTTAAGCATCTCCCTAGCTCTCACAATCTAGAACGTTACTTTATAGCAATCGTAGCAGAATCAGCTATATTATACCAACGAAACTAAATTAACTTACAGAATTCCGCCCGTAAAATCAAATTGAAAAAACAGAAAAAGGTGAAGGAAATGGAAGAAAAAGAACAAGCAATTTTGATAACGACAAGAACTTACCCTTAATAGAGCAAGAGGAGGCTGCGGTTGCTATTGCCGGAAGAACAAGAAATCTTAACAAATAGGCTAAAATTAGAGGAGGCCTCATCATTTTCTTTCTCCGACGGATTCTATGACCTTCTGGTTCTCAGTAACCAAACCGGCCACTCTGGATTTTGAAAGTTTCAGGGCTTGGGCTGCTCTTATAAACAAACAAAGGTCCAGAATCGAGAAGACTCCGACTTAAATTTAATGTTAAATTATTTTATTAAAAATTAAAAGTTAAAAGTTAAAAGTTACGTTTTTACTGTTAAATCTAAAAATTACAGTACAGTTTTCGGGGATTTTTTAACGATTTACCCTACCAACAACATACACCAAAGGTTTATCTTCATTCCCCAATTTCCCAATATCTATAGCTGCACGCGACGGTGAGCTTGACCCATTGTAGCTCTTCTCTGGAATGCCACTGGTTTTGTGCCTCGGTGATTTCGCCCACTAGTTCAGTCTTTCAAAGCTAAGGTAAAAGTCGATGCTTGAAGCCACGTCCAATTCTTTCCTTCTTTGTTTGTGTTATAATCAAAGCCGAGACCAAAATACGAGCTTAATTCACCATTTCATTGATGTTCATATTGCGCTCTAGTTTTTAAATAATTTAACGACCAGAATTTCACTGGAGGGTTAGTGTTTCCGTTCTTTCCCCATTAACAATAATTTGTGGTGTTCTTATTGGTGAGTTTGTATTGAGTACAGCTCATTTCTTGATAAACTTGCTTTCTGTTTACTAAGAAGATAGTTGCTTCGTTGCTTGCAAACGCGTATTGTGAATGTATTTTTGCAGATTCTTTGATCAAGCTAAAGCAGTATGCAGATTGGAAGTCATGCTGGCATTACAAGACCCAGTTTCTTGCTTGTACGTCAAGAAATACCTGTAATTATGTATCTTAAGTTGCAGTTGAATTCTTTCTCAGCTATAGGAATTCAAAGTAGTTTCACGAGAAGAAATAGATTGATTACAAGGTTTGCATATTCCGTTTCTGAGAGAGCAGTGGGGTCAAGTTCTGTGGGTTCATCTAGGGCAGACAATGTTAAGTCGGGCCGAAAGCATGCTTCTTCGTCTCTTTATGTTCATCCTAGCTTGAGGGAAATGCAGAATGAGAAGATAGTGAATCGTGCCAAGGTTTATGAATTTCTAAGGGGGCTTGGTATTGTTCCTGATGAGCTGGATGGGTTGGAACTTCCTGTGACAGTGGAAATTATGAGGGAACGGGTTAATTTTCTTCACAAATTAGGACTGACTATTGAAGACATTAATAATTATCCACTTGTTCTCGGTTGTAGTGTCAAAAAGAACATGATTCCCGTGCTTGACTATCTGGGAAGATTGGGGGTTAGGAAGGCAACTTTTACTGAGTTCTTAAGGAGGTATCCGCAGGTACTCCATGCTAGTGTTGTTGTAGACCTTGACCCTGTAGTTAAATACCTTCAGGGGATGGATATCAAGCCAACTGATATCGCTAGGGTGCTCGAGAGATACCCAGAAGTTCTAGGATTCAAGCTTGAAGGAACCATGAGCACATCAGTGGCTTATTTGGTTGGTATTGGAGTTGCAAGGAGAGAAATTGGAGGGGTTTTGACTAGATATCCAGAGATTTTAGGGATGCGAGTAGGCCGGGTGATCAAGCCTTTTGTTGAGTATCTCGAAAGCTTGGGTGTCCCCAGACTAGCCATTGCTAGATTGATAGAGAAGAGTCCTCACATTCTAGGTTTTGGAGTAGAGTACAGGGTGAAATCAAATATTGAATCCTTATTAGAGTTCGAAGTAAGAAAAGAGTTGCTTCCTTCTATTGTAGCACAATACCCTGAGATTATAGGAGTTGACCTGAAGGAAAAGCTCTCTCATCAGAGATATTTGCTTTGTTCAGTTATTGACATATGTCCGGAGGATTTTGCTAGAATGGTTGAGAAGATGCCACAAGTGGTCAGCCTTGGTAGAACTCCTATTGTAAAGCATGTGGATTTCCTCAAGGATTGTGGGTTATCCTTGCAACAAGTGAGGGTGATGATTGTGAAGTGTCCGCAGTTACTTGCTTTGAACCTTGACATTATGAAACGTAGTTTTGATTACTTCCAGAAGGAGATGGGAAGACCTATGGATGATTTGATTTCTTTCCCAGCATTCTTTACCTATAGTCTGGAGTCTACTATTAAACCAAGGCATAGGAAAGTTGCCGAAAAGGGGTTAAAGTGCTCTCTTTCATGGTTCCTCAACTGCTCCGATGAAAAGTTCAATCAACGGATGGAGTATGATACTATTGACAAGGAGGAGATGGAAATGCCATCATTTGACATGAATACTTTGATAGGATCAAGAAGTGATGAGTCTGCTTCTGAGTACGAAGAAGATAGCGATGATGACTAGATACAAAGCATTGCATAGTGAGCTTTACTATGTTACCCGCAGGGCAAAATTTGGCTTGGACGTGGGAAGGTGTGGCTTAGAGATGATCAGGTGAAGAATGATATCTTAAAGTTTGAACACGGGGCTCATAGCTTACCCTCCCAAGCAGAAGCTCCGCTCGAGCTCCTTTGAAGTTATGAATAGAATTGATCCTTTTTTAAAATGTGAAAACTAATTATGTAACATGTTTTGGCCGTTATTTTAAGATGTACTTCCTCTTTTTTACTGGTATTCTTTCTTTAGAGTTGTGTAGTTTTTTTCGCCTTTATTTGAAGTTATTCTCACCTTTTAAATGAGTTCGTATTTTTCTGATTCGACTCTATGGTTAGATGCTGCAAAATAGGTATCAGATTTGTTTAGTCAAGCTAAAAGAAGCTTTGAATTGTGCTGCGTACATATATATGATTCTTAGTAATTATACATGCAACTATTCTTTACTGGTACTAATTGCAGAGGCAAAGAAAGTAACCAGCACTATACTACATTACAACAGTATTAGTAGGCAAGGTTATCAACTCGAAGCTTCAATTTATATTTTGTTTACTAAATGAATCATATTTGAGTAATGGCAGATAAGCTCAATAAAGATCGTGATCAGTTAAATTGGAGGTTCATTAAGTAACACTACAATATGTTTCAATTTAAAGGCCTTTTTGTAGATCTACATTATAATTTGATACATGAAATGATGCAAAATATTTAATTTGAATAACTCAATAACCTAACCTGGAATGTTCATAAGCAGTTTAATGCTAATTGTGGCTTACCTAATTGTAAAAAATGTTTTTCTTTCCTAAGAGAGGAGTAAAAGCAATATGAAATTGAATAAACAAAAACCTTCTTAAATATGCAGAAAGTCCTAATTAGACCAATATAAAAAACACAAAATCAACGGTCATCAGTCACAGAGCAGCTTAATCTTTGGACGCCTTAATCTTTTTGTTGCTATTCCCACTAGTAGCAACCTTTTTCCCAACATCCTCAGGAACAGTATCTTCCATAACCTTTGGAGAAGTGAAACTGAAGTGAGAGATGGGCACATCTTTGTAGTTGGGGTTGGCCCCTAAAAATGCTGCAATTTCATTCCTAGTTCTCAACTTTTTTCCTGTCGGAGTGATGTAGTAAGCATCCATTTTGGAGAAATCTCGTCTGAGTACAAGGCTCCTCTTAAAACCTTCAGGTGTCTTTGGGAGGCCAGGCCGGTCAATGACCCAAGTCCGAGTAGCATCGTATTCAATGTCAGCAGGATCATCACATGTAATACCAGGTTTCCAGTCGCAAACAAAGGGCTCTTCTACAATTTTACTTCTGATTTCTTCATACTCTTCTTGTGTTGCTATGACCCTCCATTTATAGCAGCTGTTACACTGTGCAGCATAAATATCGATGGAACGTAGTGCTGGCGATGAATCCTGGAGTTAAAATTTAACTTATTAAGGCAATAACAAATGCATATTATCACAATAACAAATGCATATTATCAGTTACTGTAACACTAGCTTACTAAAAAGAAAATTACCTATAAAGGGAAAGGGAAGACAAAGATGCAACGAGACCGGCATAATCCAACAGTATGACAGCTCGACAACTTTTTACTCATTCAACAAACAATCACACTATGCCAGATGGGGCTAAAAAGACCATAAAGTCAGTAAAACTCGTCCACAAGACATCATCTTTTGTACCGAATGGAATGCCTACAAATCTCTAAAAACCTAAACCCCATCTTTTCTATTCCTATTAAAAACAATCATTGCCAATGCAAAACCAATAAAACACCGTTTGACTAATTCATCAATCTCCAGAATGGGCTTTCCTAATTTTATCAGACAAACGACAAAGTAGCACACACCCAACACAGACCATACATACAGAAAATGCACTAACCCAATAACTATCGCTCACATGATCTAATCTAATCCGATATCAAGACGATGAAACGACAAACGTGGATTCTGGAGATTAAAAACCGAATCATATATAAGCAAAAACATAGGAATTAAATTTCGAAAATCTGTACCTTCGACAACGTTTTTGGGGTTGCCTGCTTGTCCTCTTTCATTCTCCTTTATTTATTTTTTTTCTCTCTCTCTCTATTTCGTCCCTCTTTTGAACCAAACAACTCGTATTTAAGCCGTGAGGTGAAACCCTGGGATTTGCTAGTCTTACCGACATACCCACATTGTATGTAACTGACGCATCCAACTGTTGAAAAGTGCATGAGTAACTCAGTGCCCGCGTGGGTCCCATGCGGAAGGAAGACCTGCGCTTGCAGCTCACGTGTCGGGGGACTCTCTCAGTCACTTGGACCTGGACCCGGAAACGAATAGAAAGCGGGCTCCACATGAGGAGCCTTTTGAACGTCAGCCTTAACGAAAGGTGGGCTACAGTGGGTCCCATATACTCCTTTGTTTTCTTTATGTGTGTCTTGTCGTTTACGCCTGTTCGTTTCTTTTACTTTTTCGATTTTTCGTTTTGTTTTTAAATTTTATTTAAAATTTTATTTATTTGATTTTTTTGTTTAGTTTTGGTTTCTTCCATTTTTGAAAACTAAAAAAATATTTTTTATTTTTATTTCTTTTTTATAATTTGATTTACTATCAAGTAAATATATATTATTAATTATTTAATAATTTAATATAATTAAATTTAAAATATTTTTAAAGCATATAAATTTTGATTTAATGATTAAATATTAATAAATGTTATACAAGAGATTAAAACAGATTTAATCAATTAAAAATAATTTATCCTTAAATTTTATCTAATATGTAATTATCATCAGTAATAAAAATATAACTATATTGATATCAACAACCAAACATATTTCTATTTTTACTTAAAAGAAAAACATAAATTAAAAACTGCAACAGAAAAATAGAAGTGAGACTAAACAGCCCCTTGCGTTATGTTTGGTTGGACGTAAAGTTTTTAATGAAATGGAATGGTTTATAATGGAATTGAATATAAATAGAAGTAATATTAGAAAATTATTGTTTGGAAGAGATGGAAAGGTTTATAATGTAATATAGTGAAATGTTGTTTGGATGTAGGGTTTATAATGTAATATAGTGTAAAGTTACTTATTATTTTACATTCCATCTTAAACCCTCCAAATCGAATGTTTTTTATTTTTACTGTTTAGGATGGAACGAGATATAATATAAAACACTTCTCTTCTATCTCATTCCATTATAAACACTCTTCCCAAACGATAGAATAATATTACATTTTATTCCATTCTATTAATAAACTCCCAAACATAAATGCATTTCAAGTGTAATGGTCAAAAGTAAAAACGTCAATTACAGTCTTGCATCTGCGGAGTTACTGTTAATTTGCTTACTTTTACTTTTTATTCTTAACCTTTGGTTTACTATTATAACAAAATTGTGATAGCTTCTTATATTTAGGACATATTTGGTTGTATTTTTTTTGTTTTTTTGGTTGTTTTCCTATAAAAATTAACAGTCATAACAATGTGTTTAGTTGAGTATTCTTGCCATTTTTTATTTTTTTTAAAGGAAACTACAACAACTTTACAAAAACATAAAAATCACGTTTTTGTGTGCTTTTAAAACAGGTTTTTGTTCATAAAAACATCACATCAGTTTCTCGGCCTTCTTCAGCGTCTTTTATGCTCCAATTTCTCCATTTGATTTTGAGGTATACATTTTTCCTATTTCAGATGCTTCTTTGTTTGTTTCCATATTTGTTCCTTCATTTGCTGCTATTTCTGTTGGGTTCTTTTTATTCCCTACCTTCAAAAATCTCTACAATTAGAAATGTAAAAACCTACCGTCTTTATCACCTTATCTTCTAATACTTGGTCATCCCCATTGCCTTAAACAACCAGTTCACTTAAGCTTTTAAAGAATCTCACAAAAATATGTCATTATTGTAGCATGATTGAAAATAAATTGGTAATCCAACTTCCAAGCCTACTTGGACCTTCGACATTCTTGAGGCCATCGACTGCTCCCCTGCATCTATTCTTAATCCATCAGATGCTCAATTGCTTCTAACTTCTCATTGTGATAGTACCTGGAAGTCTCCTACTAACATCTCGTTGTGAGTTACATACGGTATAGATGATATAGGCTACCGGATGTTCTCATACTAACAGTCCAAGCATTGTAAAGTGGCTGTAAGCTTAGGATCTTCTGTTGATAACCTTGTGAATAAATGTTCCTATCCTAAAAATGAATGCGTTTTAAGAACATATGATTTGTCACAAGTGGACATGAGTTCATGTAAGCAAGGTAATTTGTATACTTTTATGTCATCATTATTTCCATCACTAGTAGCTCCAAATTCTAGAACATTCAGGGGCTTATAGTTTGAACTTGGTAGTAATGTAGTCAAGCACAATACTAGTAAAAAGCTAAAAAATCCATCTTGCACATCACGCCAAAAACAAAATCGTTAGGTACTTTTTTTGAATTATGTGCACATGTTGCTTGATAATTACCACAGATAGAACTCATCACCATTTGGTTAACACAGAAAATGAAGCTTCGTCAAACATACTTCTTCGTCATACCAATTGTACATTATATGTCTGTGCATTCCATAAGAATTTTTACTGATAAGGAAGAATTCATCAATCACAGCTTGCATTCATCTGAAGCACTAACTTCAAATAGAAACGGTTGTTTTCTATACTATTAGTAAATTATTAAGTTACCATACGGATCAGGAATGAATCCTATTAATACACATATTGCATCATAGTTTTCCTTCGAATAGTAAAATCCCCATATCTCAAGCAAAATAAAAAATATTCGCAGATTATACTCTCTGATTTGTTTATTGTTATAGAGATTGATTAACTTTCATTTAATTTCTCACTTTAACTCTTTCATTTGTATGCCTTTATATGCAGTTCAACATTTAATATGGTTGTCTCATGATTATTTTGAGCCATGTTTAGCATTTAATACTTTGTAAACATTGTTGTGATTGATGTCACTTATATGTAATTTGTAGCACCCCCTTACCGTAGAGTACCCACCGGAACGCCCGTAGGTCATTCTGGTACATATCCTACGATAAGAGAGAACTACCGACAAACAACACTATACTCCACATGGCATCACAATAATAAAACAGT
>JAOTBA010000004.1:9020865-9053679 GCA_025629845.1 Erythroxylum squamatum | reverse complement strand
ATTACATAAACGAAATACATGCATATATGAAAGGAATACCTCATAATATATTATTAACAAATCATAATGTTAATACATGAATCACATATGTCCATTGGCCTAGGGCACACTATTAACAATATGATAGGTAGGAAGCTAAGTATTTTAGTTTAGAAACATTCTTTTTCTATGATTTGATGTGCTTGGTCAGTGATTGCTGTTGGTAATTAAAATTGACCCTTGGTTTATAATTGAATTATTTTGACCTTAAGCACGTAGATTGACAATATTTAGAAGGAATTGCTTATGTATGATCTATGATTTCCCAAAAAATATAATTTAATACGTGACCTTGAGCATATATATTTACCTTCAACAATCTATTTCATGTCTAAAATAAAGTCTTACCATATCTATTGCCACATACAGACAATCAGTAGAAATTAATTTACTAGACAATTCAGGATTCATAAACAAGAGAAGTACAAACAAATTAGTTTTTTAACTACTTGATGTAATTAAGAAAATAATTTGTTCCTGCTAGCTTAACTTTCTAACTCTGCCCTAGTTCTGACTCTAAGGGCATTGTCCCACATATGGCTTTAACTAACTAAAAAAGGTGATAAAATTAACACACAAGAAAAGTTTCATCATTGAAGGAAATTTGTGATTGTCAAACTCTTTTTTTTAAGCTAAGCAAATTCATTAAAATATCGAGAAATCAAAACCAAAAGATGCAACTAAACCCAAAGCCAATAGGCTTTACCCTATAACACCCGAACCTAAAACTTCTTCTGAATTGATTACAAGTGACGGACAATTATAAAGAAGAACAGAAACAATACTACTTAGGATAGAATCCCACTCGAAATGGTTTGCATGTAATAAAGCGACCCTTGCTAACAAATGAACAACCTTATTAGCATTCCGTGAAGTCCAATGGAAGGACATATGGTGGAAGTTGTTCTTAAGTGAGAGACACTCAGCAAACACTGTACCAACCTCTAGCAAATTACTGGATGAGTTATTAATATGGTTAATCGCTTCTAGACAATCCGACTCAATGATAATTCTATCCAGGCGTTAATCCTTGAGCCAAGCCAGAGCTTCTTTGATGGAAATTGCTTCTGCAAGATAAGCATCTACACAGCAAGGTATATGACCCGAGAGAGCCTTTACAAACCGACCATGATCATCCCTAAGGACAACCCCAAAACCCGAGCTGTTGTCTCCTGTCGAGACCGAAGCATCAACATTACATTTCAACCAACTCACGTCAGGCTTGCTCCAAGAATGACAGCGAGAAAGGGTGCTACCATTCAATTGTATCTAATTAAAAGCACAAGTTGCCTCTTTCCAAATCGCAAGAAACTCATCAGCAAAAGATAAAATGGCATTCGGATGAGTATTCTTCTGCTCCCAACACAACATATTTCGATGGAACCAAAGGCTCCAACAAATAGCTAAAATAAGGTGGCCCAAAACAGAATTTTTACCAACTAACACCAAGGAGATACAACGTTTAATGTCATCACCCTGTAAAGAGATACCTACAGCATTCCATGCTCTTCTAGCATGGGAGCAAGAGAGCAAAACATGATCTATGGTTTCAATCAGACCACATCTGTTACAAGAGACATCAAGAGTGATGCCCCTAGCCAAAAGTCTCTATTTGCAGAGCACAAAGTCACACAGCAGCCTCCAGAGGAAATCCTTTATTTTCGGGGGAAGCTGAGCATTCCAGAGAGAATTCCAGTGGCCATCAACCAGATAAGAGGAGATAGAAGAATACTGAACAGTAGCAATCCTATAACCCGATTTAACACTATACAAACCATCCCTAGTAAAATACCAGCAGAAATGATCAGAAGGCAATGACGGTGAAATGGGGATTTTGAAAACTTGTGAAGCATCAGCCGGTGCTAAAATGCCATTAACAAAAGAGTAATCCCATCCCGAGTTATCTGAATTAAAAAGATCACTAACCTTCATATTCTCCATACCGGTTAACGGAGCAGAATGCACAAAGAAACCATCATCGCGATTCAACCAAGGATCTTTAAAAACTGAGATTGATTTTCCATCTCCCACTCTTCAATGAGCTCCTTTGCCCAGCAAATGTTGTGCCGAGAAAATGCTCCTCTAAATTAAACTAGGGTTCTGACCTTCTTTAGTATGAAAAAAATTGCAATCTGGGAAATATTTAGCTTTAAACAACTTACTTGGCAGCGAAGTCGGGTGAGACAAGAATCGCCAATCTTGCTTACAAAGTATCGCACGATTAAAGTAATGTAAATCACGAAAACCCATACCGCCCAGTTTCTTTAGAGCACATAGTCTCTCCCATTTGGCCCAGTGAAGTTTAGATCTATTGCCTGAGTAAGACCCCCACCAAAAAGAATTCATCATGTTGTGTAAATCATCACAAATACCTTTAGGAAGGAGGAAGACACTCATACAGAATGTAGGAAGAGCTTGAGCGATAGTCTTGAGAACGATCCCCTTGCCCAGCTTGGAAAGCAGACGATTTTTCTAGCTGTGAATGCGTTTACTGAGTCGATCCTTCAAGAAAGCAAAAATTTGTTTTTTATTTCTCCCAATTAGAGAGGGGAGACCCAGGTACCGGCCATGATCAATTGGATTTGAAACCCCCAAAATCAAAATCGCATCCTGCTTCACCTCCTCCTTCGTACTTGAGCTAAACATGACCCCCGATTTTTGATAGTTAATTGCTTGACCCGACGCTTTCTTATACGTGGCGAGGATCCGCTTGATGTTGCGACGCTCAGTCGAAGAAGCTTTAAAGAAAAAGAAGCTGTCATCAGCGAAAAAAAGATGAGAAACACTGGAAGCTCCTCTGCAAATGGTAATACCGTGAATGTTGCCTCGAGACTCAGCCTTCCTCAAGAGAGCAAATAACCCTTCAGCACATAAAATGAAAAGATAGGGACTGAGTGGTTCTCCCTGTCTAAGTCCTCGACAAGGGACGATAGAGCCCACCGTTTTGTCATTAAAAGCAACCGAGTACTGAACGGCAGAAACACAAAGCATGATCCATTTAAACCACCGAACATCAAAACCCAGTTTTATCAGGATAAATTTAAGATAACCCCAGTTGACTCTGTCGTACGCCTTGCTGATATCAATCTTAAACGCAACATCACCACTAGATCCCCTCCCTTTATTCTTCATATAATGAACAATCTCAAAGCAACAATAATGTTATCAGATATTAGTCTTCCTTAAACAAAAGCTGACTGCAAGGGGGAGATAATCCGAGGAAGAAGAACCTTGAGTCTGTTGGCAATAACCTTGGCTATGATTTTATAAATCACATTACAGAGAGCGATAGGCTGTAAATCCTTCATACTACTAGGCTTATCTTTTTTCGGAATGAGGAAAATAGTAGTGTTGTTCAGAGAGTCGAGAAAAACACAATTCTCCAACCACATGCAACTTTGAGAGAGAATGTCAGCTCTTACCATATCCCAACATTTCTGAAAAAAGGCTGGGATCATACCATCAGGGCCAGGCGCTTTGTCGGGGTGCATTTCAAATATGGCCGTTTTAAACTCTTCCATAGTAAAGGGGGCCAAGAGAGAAGAGTTATCACTGTCAGTCACCACCCGGGTAATACAATCAAACTCTGCAATATTCAGTGCTGATAAGGGAGCCGCGAAAAGGCCATTAAAATAGTCCATAACAATAGAGCACATAATATCCATATCCAAAACAACATTTGCATGATCATCCTCCAAAAACTCAATATAATTAATCCGCTTTCTACGTGAGGCCTGAAAGTGAAAGAATCTAGAGTTTGCTTCCCCATATTTAAGCCAAAAAAATTTGGACCTTTGTTTCCAGTAAACGGCCTCCTATGCAAGAAGGGTCGAGAGCTTAGTTTTAAGCCTCACAATAAGCACATCATCCACTTCAGCCTGTCGAGCAGTGTCAATTCTTCTCTTTAAAAGAGCAATCCGATATTTAAAATTATGATCCTGAGAGTTATGCCAATCAGTTAAAGCCGTACTACAAGCAGACATTTTGTCCAATACACCTTCGGCTCGATCCTGAGACCAAGCGCAGGACACAACCTCCATAAAACCATTTTCAAGCAACCATTTATTCTCAAATTTAAACCAGCTAACTCTTTTAACCGGAAACACAGAGCTGGCAAAGAGTTTAATGGGATTATGATCGGAATAAGAGCTTACCAAATTATAAAGTTTGTGGAAAGGAAAAGAAGTAAGCCAATCCGCAGAGACAAAAGCCCTATCCAACCACTCCATAACCAGAGAATCCGAACCCTTACCCCGTTCCCAGGTAAAACCAAAGCCTACAAGAGGAACTTCGAGTAAATGACAATCGGCAATACATGAGCGAAACCAATCCATGAGTGAAATAGGGTAATCCCGGCCACCAAACTTGTCATTAACAGAGAGAAGATTATTAAAGTCTCCCATGCAAACCCAAGGTAAAGTATAGCAACGAGAGAGAGCTTTGAGTAGTTCCCAGCTACTTCGCTTTCTGTGAGTTTCAGAGAAACCATAAAAGCCAGTGAATCTCCATTTAAAATCATTAGATTGAACAATCTCTATATCGATATGATTACTCGAGTAACCCAAAACATTAGCATTACTATTACTATTCCAAAGGAGCGCAAGACCCCCACTACGTCCATTCCGATCAACACAAAAACAGCAATCAAACTTCAACAAAATATGTAATTCCTCCATCCTACGTGAAGTAATAAGAGTTTCACTAAGAAAAAGAAAATGAGGCTTATTGGCTTAAGCAATTTCTTTCAGAGCATTCACTACACGCGGGTTGCCCAAGCCCCGGCAGTTCCAAGTAATACAATTCATAGCGATCGGCGGGTCTCCTGAACAAGACTGGCCGTTGATAAATCAGTAGAGCTAGAGGTTGCATTCGAAGAAGATGAATATCTACTGCCTTTCATCTCATCGAGGTTGGTACCAATATATGAAATTTCGCAGGGACATTTTTTAACTTTATCAACAATCATAACGTTGCATTCCTTTTCCATGTGGACAGCAACGAAATCCGATTTAGTTCCAGGCTTTTCCAGTTCAGAAACACGATTAACGAGTTTAGATAAGTCGACAGCTGGCGCAAATTGAAATTTCCTATGAAAAGAGCCATAAGTATTCATGACTCTGTTTTGCTTTGATTTTGCCTTTACCAGATATGGATTCCCTTGATTTATGGACCTGTTATCAAAATATGCATGAAAAGCGAGATCGTGTTGCCACTGATTTGGACGGAATCTAAGTTGATCACGAACCTCTGATCGAATCTCCTCCAGCCACTCCCTTTTGATGTCTTCCTCCGGCAGCCCAGTAAGTTTAACATAGCTAGACTCACTATGGCCGACAATGCCGCACAAACAACATATGAGAGGTATCCTTTTGTAACTAAAGGATACGTCAAAAAAATCACCCCCTCCTTACGGATTCGCTTCGTCCTCATAAGCGGTTCAGCTATGTTTAAGCGAGCTCGAAAGCGCATATACTGAACAATGGAGTTTCATTTGTTACCCGTATCATACTCCAGAAAAGAACCCATAATATTTCCCAAGTTGATCGCTAAAGATTCTGAAGCAAAACCAGGCGGGAGATCATGCACTCGAACCCAAAAATCAGCAAACCGAAACTCAACATCGTCCGGATTCTCGCCCTCCCTCATCTGGTGTACCAACAGAATGCAATTGTTAAAAATCCATGGCCCTCCGGCCAATATTTTTCGAAGGTCAACAACATGGAAAAACTGAAACAGGTAGAGCCCCTCCCCCCCAAAAGGTTTGATCGAATAGCCTTTGATGGGACGCCATAGATTGAGAAGAGTCCTTTCCATGGCATCAAAGTTAATATTTTGTTCGCCCAAAAAATGGCCTAACAAACTCAGGTTGTAATCGATGCAACTCCCTTCTATCTCTGAAGCCTTAATCACAAGTTCAGTGTCTTCTTTCTCACGGATGGATAGACATTAAAACTCAAGTTCCGTGGCTAACGAGGAAAAAACCAGCGACAAACGAAACATAATGAGCTAAATAGCAATACAAAAATATGGACGAAGACATGACTAAACTTGCACCCTTAGAGAGAGAGAGAAATGGGCAAGACACACTTAGTTTTAATAAATGGATTTGTAAAACTCTTTTAGTTTCTTTTTATCCCTTTTTTGGTCATAAGTTAATAGCCCTTTATATTGTACTAATTGTAAACTATTTTTGAACATTCTGATAATCAAATTGTAAATTATTGTCTCATGTTTTTAGGTTAAATTATAGTGGAGAATATGAAATCATCAAAAGATGATTCAATGAAATTAACATCTTCTACTTGTGGTAAGGTTGATCCAACATAGAATTAATTTTCTTATTCTCAAATATTTTATAGAAATATTCAATATAACCATATGTTTTGTAGTGTAATGTTTAAATAGGGACAATTTTATAGAATAAAAGAACATTTTATTGATGTTAAGGATAATATTACTTCTTTAAAAATAATAGCATTTAATGTACATAAGGGATTATAAATTATTTATAGCAAAAAATAAAAAAGAAAAAGAAAATAAAGAGACATATAATGCATTTTTGAAGATGATGAAGTACAACAAGTGTTAGATAAAAGAAAAAAGAAAGCTATTATTAAGAAGCTTGGGATAGATAGTTATATCATTCATATATTCCTTTAAACTATTTAAATTCACCTTTTCTAAGAGTAATATATTCTACAATAATGAAAGGTCAAGGATTTAAGACATGTTTTTATTATGAGATTTGTATATATTTATTCCAAGATTTAGAAAAAAGAATGTTAATTAATTGTGAATACATATAAGTCAATTAGGAAACAACATGGTGCGCTACTATAACAAATGGGTGGACTGATACCAAATAAATAATATTGATTAATTGCTTAATTTATTACAATATTTGAAGAGCTTTATTAAGTATTTTGATGCTTTTGATATGATAAAAAGTGCTCATACTTTATTAGAATTATTTTTTAAAATTGTTGAGTGGGTTGGGCTAAAACGTATTATACACTTCATTACTTATTATACAACTAATTATATATCAATTGAATACTTGTTATAATAAAAGTATAAGCATATTTATTGGTCTCCATGTGTTGTTTATTGCATAAACCTTATCTTAAAAGTTATTGGTTATATAAATCATATTCCTAATTTTACTTCCTGTGCATCTAAGATTGTAATTTTTGTATATAATCATCTTATATTTTTGTGTTACTTAAGAAAGCAAGAAGATTAGGTTGAAAATATCCATTATGTTACTCCTTCGTTTGTAACTATTTTTATAATTTTAAAAAGTATTTATATAATTATAGATAAGTATTTCAAATTTTAGCGACAATTAAACACTTTTAAAGTTATGAATTATCAAAGGGTGTAAAAGGAAAAGAGATTTATATTATTATTCTATATAATAAATTTTGGAATACTTGATTGATTATTGTAAAGATTGTAACTGTAATAGCCCGTTTCTATACTTAAGGATTTAACTATTAGATTGAGTAATATCATATGAGAATACATGAAGTGCATTTCATTTGCATGCATCATATTCGCATACACACATGAATCATGATTTAGAGACATTGTAAAGATAGTATATGCACTCAATTGACATATTCCAGGGTATGAAAGGTTTTAACTGATTATGATGTACTTGTGTGTTGATTATGTCTTGAATTTTGTTTGGACAGATTATAATTAGTAATTTAGAAATTTGATGTTGCAATTGAGTGATTGATGGAATGATGTGTGCATCTAGTCTAGGAAAAAAGTCAACGTGCAAGATAAATTGATACATGAGAATTTAGGTTGATTAGATCTATGAAGTGGCGACATGTGGCATTGGGAATAAGTGACAAATGGCTTAGTTAATTGGATGACAAATGGATTGAATACACGACGGACAAGTGGCCTAGGAAACTATGTGTCAAATAGACCAAACATTAGGTGACAATTGGAAGCATGAGAAGAAGACATATGATATAGCTCTCCACATGACAAGTATCACATCATATGTCTCACCCCTCACCACACACTTGTAACCCACGATTCCCACATTTGAAAGACCATCTTCTTTCATGTTTTTGGTCCCATGCTCTCTTCTTCTTCCTCCTCACTATCGACACACCCACACAATCTCCATAACCTTGAATTTTGCCAAAATTCTGCAGCCTTCATTTTGTCATTGAAACCCTCTTGTTTCCATCTTGTTCTTGATATATACTTGAATGCTTGGAAGGCTTGGTTAACTTGTTAATTGAGGGGAATTTGAGCTGAACAAGTAAGTGATTGATTGCCCTATTGTGACATATGTGAGCATAACATTCATGATGATTGATTAGGGATGAACTGAGATGAATTGCATATAGGGTTGATGATGAAGTGTGCTTGAAATTTAATGGATGAATTGGTTTTTGTTTTTGATACATGGAAACCCTAGGTTATAGGTTGTTTTAAGGATGAATTAGATTGAGAACTGAAGTATGTTGAAGGTGAATTTATGCTAAAGAAAGGTGCTAGTGTAGTGTTCTTGAAATAGGAAAGAGTTAGGGTTACATGTATAAAAGTGAATCAAAGCTTCTGTTTGGTTTTTGATGCATAAAAGATAAACTATTTAAGAGTTACCAATTGAATGATTTTGAATTGGAATTAGAGATAAATTGATGAGGAATTGAAGTATCTTTAAGGTATAAATGAGGTATAATTAATGGACTATCATGAAGGTGTTAAAATTTGGAAGAAAAGCTGAAAGAAAATGAAGGTGAACTTTTGGTTCACCTATCCCACGATCATGGGAATTGTATTAGTTCCTTCCCGCAATCGTGGCAATGCTTTGAAGTGAAAAAAATGTGTTTTATGTGATGGTTAAACCATAAAAGGGTAAGTTACTTTACTTTGGTGCATTAGGACATGATTAGGGCTTGAAATAAACCTAAAAAGTTACTTGATTAAGTGTTTGATAAGTTTAAGTCATTAATTGAGGTTATAAATTAAGGAATGAATTGTTTGATATCAGTGTATATGAATTTGGGAAGTATAAGTTGTTAATGAAATAAGGATGTTCTTATGAATACAATTGTACTCCAAAGGATATAAGCAATGAATTAGGTATGATTGAATGAGAATTGGAAAAATTATGTAAATATAAAATGCTAGAAAAGAGTTGATAAATGTATGATTGATGAATTGAGAATAATCAAACTTACTTAAGGCATAAACCTAATTGCAAACTAGATGTATATAAGCTATAATGAATGTATGATCAAGACTTGTGGTTAAGGATACATACCTGGGAAAGTTAATTGGGCATGCATTGAACATATCATATATAGATGTGTATGATTGAATATGCATTCGATTGAACAAGTTAGTAATATGTAAATATGTGTGTATTACATGATATAGAGGCACAAATTGATCGTTAGCGTCTAGACATTGTCAGGTTATCAAGGCAATAACTATTCTAGAGCATACTGTGAGTTGACCTAGATGTGTAATCTCAATTATATATATGCTTCTTTGAATTATGTGAATTAACCTAGATGTTTGGTAGCTTCACTAGTCAACTGCTCTTGCGTTTCCAGCCATACGCCTTCATCGTTTTTGAGTTTAGTAATGTGCAATCTTGTATGTTTAGTTGTTGTCTACGCATGAAATTTTTTTGTATTGAAGTCTCCTCTTTAAGCGATCTTATGCCAGATTTTTGTTTCCAAAAAACCTCTTATTCAAATAAAGCCTTCATATATTCAACATGCGTCTTTTTTATCTAAACTTGAGCTATTGGCGATGGGTTCTCATCGAAAGGGTTTTCCATTTCTTTATATCGTTTTTCAGCTGCTTCCATATTGAGCCTCACATTCTTTTAGTGGTCCCAATTCTATTTTCTTAAACAACATTTTAATCTTGTAAGTTTTTTCATTAAACCAAACATACCATAACTGCCCACTTCTTCTTTCCAATTTTCTTCAACTAAGATCAAAAAATCAACTCTACATATCCACAGTTTTTCGAACTTAAAACTGCCCGTTTTAAGCTGCGATCTTGGTCGATTAAAATCACAAAGAGGACTATGGTCAGAGGTAGCCCTGCTAAGTATTTTCACTTTATAATCCAAGAATGTAATGATCCATGGAATGTTGTAGAGTATATGATCAAGTTGCTTCCATGCATGCCCTTGAGGTCTAGTACCCATCCATGTATGTAAAGAAGATCATAAGTTGCGACAGTATGGAGAAAATTTTTGAAGATCATAAGTTGAGACAGTATGGAGAAAATTTTTGAAATCTTCCATAGTTCCTTGGTATGGAGTAACATTCCCTCTATATTCATCAATCGTAGATATAACATTAAAATCTCCTCTAAACATCCATAATTTATCAGTCATGTTGTCAGCAATACATTCTATGTCAAACCAAAGAATGATTCTATCTCTTCTACTACATTTGGCATATATGGTTGTTATATACAAAGGCTCCAATGATGTCTGATTTATCAACTCTATATGAATAAGTTGCTCATGATTATGAATAATTGTAGCAGCATAAGAAGACTTCCATATAACCCATATTTTATTATTAAAATTGAAGATAGCTTCATGAAAGCCTTACAAAACTTGCAAAGAATTCAACTTATTAGGGGAAATCAATGGTTCCATAAGGGCAATCAAAGAAGGTTGGTAAAGATTTTATAATTTTTGAGACGACATATTGATTGCGGCGATCTTGCTCCTCTAATGTTCCAGAACAACATTGTCGTCACTATCATGGAGATAAGATAATTTGTTGGGAGCTAATGATTTGGTTAAAAAAAGTCTTGGGCATGTCAAAATAATTTTTACAAGGTCGTCTCTTTCTAGATTCTTTGGTTGTTCTTGCTTGTGCATCATATGTTGATATCTTGTCATTATATGCACTACTAAAGAGTTTGAAACTGTGAATCACCTCATCTTTTGGAAGTTGCGGAAGCTCATATTGGCATATATTAGAAGAACTTCTTTGTAATACTTTAGACTTATGTCGTTGATCACAAGATAGAAGAGGATATTCATGTGTCAAATTCAGTCTCTGATACCACTATATACCTCAAAGTTCTGGACATATAGTGAACTCGATTTCAATATTGGGATTGTTCTGGTTGTCAAGCAAAGGATCATTAATCACTTCAACTGCTGATTTTTGTTTGTCAAATAGATCATCTCTTGTTGTCAAGACTTGAGGCTATTGATTGGCAACTAAAGAGAGCTTCTTATATAAGAGATCAATTTTTTATTTACCAAAGTCTTTAACCGAAATAGGGGCTTCAATAATAGTTGGGTTGATTTCGTTGTCAAGTTGTGTCTGGACTGTTTTGGTTGATAAACCTTCTTAGAAGCCACATATTTTACTGGTTTTGAGATAACTTTTAATTATGGATGCTTGACATGATAGATATCTTTAGAGTGGCCAACATGCTAACAATGTGGACAATAGGATGGTATCTCTTCATCCGGGACAATTTTTTGCCAAAAACCTATCCAGTCTTCCATCTGTATCCATATACACACAGGGAGTGGCTTCATCAAATTGATCTCTATTTGTAATCATGCAATATTGGGTTGTTTAAAATTTGTTGTCGCAGAATCTAATCGAAGAGGCTGGCCAAAAGTTTTTGCAATAATAAACAAAGCTTCTTTGTTCATAAATTGAATTGGCAATTTAGGCAAAGTAACACAAATTGGAACCACCAAAGATTCATGATCAATATGAAAAGTCAGAGTCCATTTAAAAACTCGCATAGGTTTGCCATCAATGTACCAAATTCCATGTAAATATACACTATGAAAATCATATCCAATATCCATCTTCATAGTAATATGGCGAGAGTCGAGTAAACCAAATGTGGTTTTGATATCTTGAAACAAAGAATTTTCTAATTAAATCTAATATGGGTCTTCTCTAGGAAAATTTGCCAACAAGTGCAAAACAGAATGGGAGGGACATATTATTAACAACTGATTTTGGAAATATAATTGAAGGTTCATCACGGTGTATAGTGATTATTGGTTGGGGTAAAGTAGAAGTAGTTACTGTGGATGCTACACCTGGAGAGGAATTGAGGACTTGAAGAAAAAAAGGACGATATGGAGGCGCTAGTGGGTGGCCATCGCTGGCAAGATTGTCGGCCATGACCAAGTAAAGGAGATAGCAGTAGTCAACGATTAGGTTTTTTATTTTGGAAAAGTCTTTTTACTATAATACTTTTAGTAACCACAGTTTGTTTCTTGATTTAGAGGCATAGTTGGCTAAAGGATTTATTAGTTGTCTTTGCTTTGCAGAAAGGCCATGTTGATCATAAAGCTTGCACGTAATCAATGGTTTATCAAAAACAATGTCGTTGATGACTTCTTTTATGGTTATTTGAGCTATCATAAGAAAAATGATTATCACATTTTTTTTTAATTTTTTTTTGTTTAGTTTGTCGCTTTGAGGATTATTTTTATGAGAAAAGTAACATTAACAACCATTAACTCATTGAAATTTTATAAGAGATTGGGGTAACTTTCGTGTGTAATCAGTATATCATGTAATTTAGGAAAAGAAATCTCCTTTTTACGAGACTAGATAGAGCTGAAAATTTCTTTGTATTCACTCCCAATATTATTGATAACACGAATAGTTATCTCATCATCACCAAGGAAAGTATTAATAAGAGCAAGTTCATTGACCATATCAGTTTGATAGATTACAAGTATTTTACTATTGTTTGATTTCCTTTTGAAGTTGTAATCAGACTTTCCCACAATTTATAATGCAATATCATGATTGCACTAACAACAAGCATTACAATGTCTTCCATGCTTTATGAGAAGCTGTTGCTAACAAATTAAAACAAAACATTGAATGTGTGCAAAAGTTCAATGTGGCATAGAGAATTAATTTGTTTTGACGTATCCAAATAATATGGATAGATTGTGAAGAAGGATCATTGTCAGAAGGATAAAGATAATCAGATCATAGCTAATTAATAAGGATTCAAAAGTGTTTTTTGTGATGAGTAATTGGTAGGATAAGGGAGTTGAGTAGTAACATTGGTAATGATGAGTTGTGGTATTTTTTTATAAAAGTATATCTTATTGATAGACAATATGAATGGAGTTTGGTGATTCAACTAGATTGGCTATTAAAAAAAAAGATAAAACCTTGTGTGAGAATTACAGTAGTGATACCATAATAAAACTATAAAAAAGTAATTTTATGTATTTCTTTCTATAATGATTTACTATGTGCATAAATAGGCTTTATATATAGAAATATAAGATATTACAAACATGAAATAGTTGGTATGCAATTCATAATTTACATAATTATTAGCCAGATATGTGAAGCATGAAATTTGGTAGACAAATTATATACGATCAAGTCTTGAATAATTTGACTTAATTGCACAATTCTTGCTTGTTATTAATAATTGATTCTCTATTAAAACACTCCTTACTTCATGTTTCTAGTAGATGTGAGAATCATACACTTAAACACATCTTTTCGTGTTTAAAATAAATATTTGGTAAGTAAAGTTTAGATATATGTTGACACCTACAAGATTAAACTATAAATTAACAAAAATTTAATATAATATCAAATTGTGTGTATTTCAATTCGAAACAAGAATTAGGAAAATTTTATACACAAAAATGAGTTCATAATTCAATATCGTAGAGATTTTAAGATTTTACATCATGGACTTCCTCCTTAATTTTTGTTCTTAATGCATGTCAAAAATTAACAGTAGACAATGAACAATTAGATAGATTTATCTTCTATATTGGACACAATGTATTTTATACATTATCTCTTCAACTTCTCTAATGCTTTGAATATGCACATAAATATATGCACATCAGTCCTTGAATGCCCCGTGGATTTAAGGATTCAAAAGTGGAGATAAGCCTTCGAAAGGGTAATCCACATACTTTACCCAATTCCACTTTAAAATCTTATTTAGAAATTGTTATATGCATTCGTATTTGACTAAAGAAATGACGGCAGAAATTTCTATGGTTATAAAAAGAATGGAAAGAAGAACGTAAAGATGAAGGAATGAGGTGGTTAAATGAAGGAATGAGGTGGTTAACGTATACTTTATTTATTTTTAGTATAACAAATCAAGCTAAAAGATACCTATAAACAAAAAGGCTACGTACTTGACCTAACTCCTCTTTAAAACCCTATTTATCATGACAAGTACGTGTAAATTTATAGCATTTCTGTCAACTTCTTGACGTCCTTTACTAACAAATACTATCCAGTCCCTACTCGTGCATGCAAAGGTGAGACCGGCCAATTGCTAATAGGCTTCTTTAATATTTACGTCTACTTCTGAAATTGAAAGTTATTAAAATTCTTTAAAGGTAAGGGCGAGCAATTACCTTTGTAAGTAACTTACGGTGTGGTTGATGGTTTTGAAATTCGGACCGGATCGATCGATTTGATTGGTGATCAATCGGCAGTGACGGAGCCAGGAATTTAAAATAGGAAGGCCCAAATATGTAAGTTTTTTTTCTTGTATATATCTTTTCTGATTAATTTGATTTTTCTGATTTACCAAAAAAAATGTAAGTTTTTAAATCTTGGGAGGCCCAGTGTACCAATAAGCTCCAAATAACTGTGTCCTTGTATATATATATTAATTAATTAAAAATTAAAATATTTAATTTTTATAAATTTTGGAGGGCCCAGTGCGCCACTGGGCCCCAGCTAGCTACGTCCCTGCCGGTCGGCTATCCGATCCGGGTGACCTCTAAAAACCAATCCTCAATTGAACCAGTGGGAACCGGTAAGAACCGGTCAATTGACCAGTCGAACCGGGACTGGTCGAACTGGTTCGACCACTAGCTCAATAGATTTTTTTATTAATTTTTATTTTTTAATATTTTTATATTATTTGATATATTTTCCTATTTTTTTAATATTACTAATATTAAACATAATTAAATGTAATTATTGCGTAATTATGACGTTACACTGATTCGACCAATGGTCGAACCGATGACTAATAAAACCTGCAATTAAACGTTTGGTCTGAGTTTCAAAACCTTGGTGTGATAGGTTGAAATATCTTATCAAATCACATCTCAACAACTAATATATACATTTATCTATACAGTTTCAGTTGTTGAGAATATTATAGCATAGCAAAACGGAGTTGGATTTGATCCCACGAGCAGGAGCAGGAGCAGGAGCAGGAGCAGAAACAATCTTATGATTATAATTATAACTGAAAGAAGGATATTTTTCCAAAAATCAATCAACCTCACAACACAACTCTTATTATATATATACATAAATATGCATTTCATTTTCGGCTGGGAAGGAAAGCATGGGAGTTATGTACGCCGGATTTCAGGTGACGTGGCGTTCCAAATAAGAATCTTAGTTGCATGGATTGGAGTTGTTAGACTCTTCTGATTTTTCCTTATGATATTATAAAGTAATTGTTATTATAATCAAAGAAACATAAAGCCTCTATGATATCTATGTCCAGCGCACTCCCACTTGGAGCAGTTAGCTACTTGGTCAGGTCTCCCTATCTCTCCCTTCCTTGTAACTTTTGAGAACATATACCGTGGCCAAGTGGCATCAACCCATTTCCCGGAAGAATCCTCCATCCCCTCTCTTTCAAGGCCAAAATGTTAGTCAATGTACCAATGGTCTTGTGACAAGACTGTGAAGAGTGTTCAAGGGGGAGAGAGAGAGAGGCAGAGAGAGATTGTGCCTTTGAAACTAGCTCTATATCGTCCTTCCTCTTTCTCATGCTATCATCATCTGTAAAGACTCCAGCTTTTGAATCGACTTTCTTTGGTGCCCACTTCTTTGCAATGCTTAGAGTGATCAGTAGAAGGTTCAGGCGGTTCTGTTCCCGTCTCCAGTGGCCAGGTCGCCGGCGGTTGAAGACTAAAATTGTCATAAAAGATTTTGGGAAATCTCAAAATGGGACAACAAAACATGATTCCGTGATTAATGGGTCTGCTTTGGTTCATCCAAAGTCTGAAGAGAAAAGGCTAAAGGTTGCAACTTTCAACGCTTCACTATTCTCAATGGCACCTGCAGTGCCTAAAGCTGTGAGCTTTTCGAGCTTTGGTGATGAAAATCAAGGTCTTGTCAGGACTAGAAAGTCTATAGAGGGTAGTTTGCGGACAAAATCTGCTAATGACCGACCAAGAGGCATACTAAAGCAGTCTCCTTTGCATCCAAATTCCATGAATGGTGAAGTTAATCTTACTAGGCAGCAAAAATTTGCTAAATCCAAGTTGAGGGTGTCAATCAATTTGCCAGATAATGAGATATCATTATTGAAAAACAGGCAATTGAGCTTTGTAGAAGATGAAAACGAGGGCAGCTCTTCAAATAGCAATTCAATTAGAAATCTCAAAGGAAAGGCTCCTGTGAGGTCACAAAGTGCCAGTTTTGTGAGAGACAGGGGGAATGGTGTTGAGGAAGAGAGATATGAAAGTAGTAGGACGATACTTGAAGTTTTGAAAGAGTTGGACGCTGATATATTGGCCTTGCAAGATGTGAAAGCAGAGGAGGAGAAAGCAATGAAGCCCCTCTCCGATCTAGCTGACGCTTTGGGGATGAATTACGTTTTTGCTGAGAGCTGGGCTCCTGAATATGGAAATGCTATCTTATCCAAGTGGCCAATTAAGAGATGGAAAGTGCAGAAAATCTTTGATGACACCGATTTCAGGTGTGTTTAAATTCTTCTCTCCGTTAGTGTTGAACCCAGCAAGCGTCCCCTGTTCCTTTCTGCTTTTGATTGACTTTTGTTTTAGCTCATCAAATAGTTTTTACTGGACATGATTACTTGGTGCGTGGGCCAAAAGCTTTGGAAAAAAGAGAAAAAGTTTCTGCCTTTTATAAAAGTCCAGCAATAATATGTACAGCTAATCCACAGAAAAAATGGCATATACGATAACTTTTATGTAATTTGGAGAAACAGTTTTCTAGGGGGTGAAAAAGAAAAACCAATTCTGCTTTTCGGAGAAACAGATTTGGTCGTTTAGGAGACTGAGAACGTAATTGCTCAATAATGGATCTAAGCAGATTCCCCGTAAACTATACGAACTAGAAACTACGAGGAAGCCTTACCATATAACTTCTAACAGGCTCAATCTTCTCGGAGTTAGGCCCTTCAAGTTTTGATGAAAAAGAGAAACGTGACAGTACTATTTAAGTTTCTTGAATTGGGTGAGTTAGTGCATTGATATAGCTGCAATATAGGCAGCCATTTCACTAAATTATTAGACTTCCACGGAAACTTAAGAAAGTGGCAAGTTTCAAGAAACCAAATACTTTGACCAACATCATAACTAATCCCATTGTACTTGCAACTAGAGATCTGGTGCTAATAATTGTTTAATGGCATTTTCTGGGGATTGTGAAGTTCTTCTGAGTTTGCAAATTAAGATATAAGTTGTGGAGTGAGTCGTATATTTTAAGAGCCTTTGGTGTTCAAGAAAATTATTGAGCAACAAGAAGAAACATGACACACCAGAATTGAATTCTTTCTTCTGAATCCAGAAATATTCTTAAGGCAACAATCGATGTGCCCCAGATAGGAGAGATCAACTTTTACTGCACCCACCTCGATCATCTTGATGAGACTTGGAGAATGAAGCAAATCCATGCCATTATCCAATCAAGTGATGGCCCCCATATCTTGGCAGGAGGACTCAACTCTCTAGACGAAACTGATTACTCTCCTGAGAGATGGACAGACATTGTAAAGGTAACTCGACCAACTTTTTCACAGTGAAATTGGCCAGAGAACTATCTTATAAACTGCATTGAATTGAAAGAAAGACGGTTTAATTCTCTTCCCTTTTCTACTTACTTTGATTTGAATGCAATTATTTGCGCTTTATTGCAGTACTATGAAGAGATGGGAAAGCCAACACCAAAGGCTGAAGTGTTGAGGTTTTTGAAAAGTAATCACTACACAGATGCTAAGGACTTCGCGGGAGAATGCGAATCAGTAGTCATGATAGCTAAAGGCCAGGGTAACCAATTCATTCATAATTTTGTATAACCTGTCTTAAATATTAATTTTGAGTTTCTAACTTTGATGTCACGACCAATTTGCCTGTATGCAGACGTGCAAGGGACCTGCAAGTATGGGACTCGGGTCGACTATATATTAACATCCCCAAATTCACCTTACAAGTTCGTTCCAGGATCCTACTCAGTGTTCTCTTCAAAAGGGACTTCTGATCATCACATTGTGAAAGTTGATTTAACAGTTGCAAACCATAACGATCAGGAACATGTTGGTAGAAAGAGACGCCAACGTAAACAGAAAGTTGTAAAGATAACCAACTCTTCCAGAGGTGTATGGAAATGGAAAGCAGAAGATGAGAAGGATAGTTTTCGATAATCAGTTTCTTCTTTTTGGTCATTTTTCCCTTTTTCTTCTTCATTTTTCTTTGGTTTCTTTCATTTTGAAGCAGGAGGCAGATAATAAGCATCTGCTTCCACTTCCTTCAATTTGTAAATCATTTGCTTTTGTCTAGAACTCGTGATTTATTTGGTTGCAGGAAGAGAGTGCTTGAAGTTGTGAAGAGATAATAACTAATTTACTTGCGTGGTGTTTAGCAGCACAGTAGAGAAAGCTGGAACATAATGAAGTTTTTTACTCCCTCCGATTCATAATAAGAGTCGTTTTAGAGGAATGTACACTTATTAAGAAAGTTAATGAAATGTCTTATATACCCTTATTAATTACATGTTAAAGTGCCTTGAAAATATAATCTGTGTAATCTGTGTAATTAAGATGTGAGAGAAATTAAAGGTTAATTTTGGAAGTAAAATTATAAACATACATACAAAGTCAAGAATGACACTTATTTTGAATAATTAAAATGTATCTAAAACAACACTTATTATGAATCGGAGATAGTATTACAAACTCGTGTTTAGAGAACAACTCACCAAGTGTGCTATATACGAACTGCTCTGATTTTATTGTATTAAAAAATATACGAACTTTTGCTGTGTTAGTGGAAATTGGGAGCACACAATCATATTTCTCACCGTGTAATTTCCCAAGACATTATATACATGTTGAAGACAGGGCACCCGAATCCTGTTTCTAACAGAAATTGAAATCCACCATTCTAAAATGAAATCACAATGACAAAGGAAACTGACATTGGTCTGTGTTTTCCAGTGCTGACTGCTGAGTTCATTGTAACTTTACAAGCTTTTTCTCTTGATAAGAAATATCCAACCATTAGAAATTGCAACTCAGGTGCGAGTACGAGCAGTAGCAACGATCAGAATTAAAAATGGAAGAAATAGCATTAACAAGAAAAAAAAAGAGATAAAGATAGAACAACCAAAAACTAGAAGCAGTTTGATTAAATTAATTCGTAGAAGATAACGGTAAAGAAACAATAGCAAAACCATTCATCAGCTTTCCTTTTCCGACCCATATTTGCTGATGGGTAACAGCTGTCAAAGAAATGACCTTTATTTTGCTCCAAGTAATGATCTTTATTGTTCCCATGCCTCTTTATCCGTTAATGGCCGCTTGGATTTGTTCCAGGGTCCGCCCTTTTGTTTCTGGCACCACAAAGACCACGAATACTATGGCCAGTGCATTGATTGCTGCGTAAATAATGAACGTACCTGTAAAACCACATCCTAACCACTTAATTTCTTGTCACTAGTGCTTATTGTTCCGCTCCGAATCATATTGCTAAGAGGATAGAAGTGTAGATTCAATCACCATAAGAGCTCCAGGACATAAGAAAGTTGTAGGTGTAAGAAATTGCCCATGCACCAAACCAGTTCACAAGGGTTGCTAGGCTTCCAGCTACTCCCTTAATGTTTATGGGGAATATCTGCAATCAAAAGTGAAAAAACGATCTCAAGTTATTGGAAGGATCAACTCGTGAGGGTCATTGTCAATTCATCTTCTTGCAAGTTTCATTACCTCTGACATTACCACCCAAGGAACTGCACCCATTCCTGCTGAGAATGATCCTATATATAGCTGAACCCACAGATGATGATTATTGGAGATGAATCTAAGTCCAGATTAGAGATAAACCTAATTAAATATGTTTAGGATGATCATGGTTGTTAATTTACCAAAATGCCAGCTACAGCAAGACCAGGGACTGACTTGAGTGCCAATTCATGATCCTGGTTTACAGAAGGTTGCTTCAGGATTAAGATGCAAGAAAATGAATTGAGAAGTTGTTGGGTCTATGAACAAGATTGAATGTAACCTTCAGATAGAATGAAAGAGCCGTTAGCAGGCAGCCAAATACTAATCCTGTTGCTGCAACCTTTGTTAGAAAGAAGACTTAGTTATAGCGCACAGAATGGAGAGAGATATGAAGAAATTTCAGAGTAAGAGAGTCCTCAAACAGGAATTCACCAGTAGAAGAGGCTTTCTCCCAGCTCTATCTATCACTGCTATGTTAAGTCCAGTAATTACCACCTAAAAGACAAGACCTTTATTATCATTTCCAATTGGATTGAGATAGTTTTTGAAGTTGATAAAGGGCAATGGGAGAATGAAACCTGAAGAATAGCATATATAATGGTTCCAGCAGAAGAAGAAAATCCTGAGTATTGTGAGCAGACCAATTAGAACAATCTTTTGAATTTGAATTGTTTGATGTTTTGTTTAGGCCTCTTTACCTGCTGACTCAAAGATATCGCTGACATAAAAGCAGACTCCATTGATTCCTCCAAATTGCTGAAAGACCATAAGTCCAACCCCTATCTGCCCAAATACATGAAACGTTAAAATCAAATGATTGAATTTTTGGACTTTAAACTAACTCAGATGGCATATGAAAATTCTCAGAGAGATGAGTGATTACAATGACGGATCGCAGGTATCTTCTCTGAAATAAGTCTACAAAATTGGCTTTTGGAAGACGTTCGAGGGTCTCAATATAGTCCTGTCACAAGTGCAATGTTATCATGTTTTATTCCAGGTAATAACACCAATTCCGTGGCTCATTAACACAGGAATGTTGAGTACTAAGTTTTGTATTGAGAACCTTGATTTCTTCTGCCTCTTCAGAAATGTCAGCATCCTTGCCGCGAAGCTTTTGTAATGCAGTTTCAAAATCCTTTTGCCTCCCTGTTTTTGCCTGAATATGTCAAGTTACCTTTAAAACTCATGTACAGAGACCATGGTTAACATAAATTTTAAAGCGGCTCTCTTCCCTACCAGCCATCTTGGTGACTCTGGAATGAGGAACAGACCAAAAAGCAGAATTGCACAAGGTATAAGACCTGCAAGCAGTTATGACAGATGACAACCATTACATAATAGTTCAAGTGTTCATATATTGCTTATATTGTCTGTTGAATACACATTTTGGTGAAGGTAATTACCAGTTAAGGCTAAAGCCCTCCATGACAATACTGTTCCAATTATGAAGGCAACTGACACTCCAGCGCAGATCATAAGCTGCAGAAATAATATTGAAAGAGCTGATAGAATCATTACGTATATGTTCTTGCATTTGCATACAAGCTGCATTATATATCTGATATTCTATGCTCGAATTAGCTCTCGTGATCATTTTCTCAAATCAAACTTTTCAAGTAAACAGCATTACCTGGTTGGCAGCCGTTAGTCCTCCTCGAAGTTCTTTTGGTGCAAATTCAGCAATAAAAACAGGTACCTTGCATCAATTGAAACCATGGAATCAAAGTTAACGAGCGAAATGCACAATTAAGTAACTCTCTAGTTCATATAAAAGGCAGACCAAGAAATAAATGAGAAAGGTACCACATAGGAAAACACTCCCATTCCATATCCCGTTGCTAGACGTCCAATGTCCAACGACAAAGGCCCCTGTTATTGCAATCAAGACACGAAAATGAAAACATTGACCTCAAGTAAAAAACTGAAAGCTATAATCAAATGACAAAAACCTTTGCGAAGTAAATGGCTAGCCAGCCTGCAACACAGAAGGCGCTGGACACTCTCATTGTCTGCATGCATTCTCAACGTTAAAAAAGAATATCCCCCAAATGAATTATTTCCTCATAAAAAAGAAGTTGTACAAGTTCTCCTCATCCATTGCAAATTCAAGGGTTAACAGAGCAACCCTTTACCTACCCCTTTACGGCCAATAAAATCAGCAATTGGACCACTTGTGATTGCACCTATCATTGCACCGAACGTCAATATGGAACCAAAGACGGAGAACTGCATACGAACACCAACTATTACAAACCCATTAAAGTAGAGATTCACATTGCTATTTTAAGGAATGGTCCGTGGTAGCTAATCCTAGATCTTCAATGTACGGCTACTCCCTCTGTCATTGCCTATAATTGTTGCTCTTCGGAATCGGTAACTTTTATATGTGCTTCAACTTGTTATAGAATGACCGCTCCCAAAAGGTCTTCTAGTCCCATAAGACCTCTTATATGTTCACGTAGAAATTTACCATGTATGTTTGAATGGAATGAGATTGGTATATAGATGATGGTGTAATGTAATGAGGATTACACAAGCTAAGACTGTTTAATAGTCATCCCAAGACTTAAAAAGGAATGACTTTAAACGTGAACGTAATGAGCCCTAGGATTGGAAGCTTTATCGGTATGCGGACAGTGGAATCTATGCCATTGTATAAACTTCCCACGAAGAGAAAACTATGCTCTGTTTCTGAAAATGCTAATTAACTTGGTTCATGCCTTCATGTGAACATTCAATCACTTCTGTTCTTGAGAGGATGACAAGTCTCCGCCTTACCTCAGCTAAAGTTAGAGAAAGATCCTTCGTTATAGCATCTTGTGTAGGTGACGAATACCCTGCCTGAAATGAATTAGAAACAGACATGCGCTTGTAAGCAGCAGTAATAAACAGGACAGTCTTTAATTGTACACCTTCCAGATCTAATAAATTAACCAAAGTACGTACACATGATCCAAATGCAAAAGAACCACACACTGCAACGAAAGTGCTGAGATAAACCATCCCTTTACTCCCCTTTCTGCTATTCTGGGGATCAGATCCTTGTCCTCCATCTGGTAGATCCTTACCCATCAATGGTTGGCTTAACGCTTCATTTTCACCAACAGTAGCATTCTCAATGTCCTCTTTGATGGCCATGGCTCTTCCTATTCAACTCTGAACGTGTGCGAGTATGGGAAAGAGAAGGGCTTCACTGAATTGCTTTAACGATTGAAGAAGATGTGCAGAAGTGGCAGAAACTTAAATTCTCAAGCAATAAGTCGCATCATAGACTATAGTTTTGACAGGGTTAATGCTTCATATGGACTTAAGCCACTTGCCTTGTTAAGTTAATACAGGAACAATAAAGGCCAAAAAGCATGTATACTAATATTCGATTGGAATTCCTTTATTTGCGATCAGGTCAGGATATTGCATTAAATAATCTCTAACTTGTGGATGGTCTTGGCGCTTTGATGAGAATAGAACAAGTAAGACAATTGCTCTACACTTCCACATGGACACGGCAGCGCTGTTACAGAAATTCACAGCTAAGCAGCTGAATTTCAGACAAAAAGGACGAGGAAAGAAACGTCATCTTGTAAGAAAGAACAGTAAAATTGTTTTTGTCTGAACTTTCCCACGTAATGCAGCATCTTCATAGCTTCAAACAAGTTGCGGTGTATTACAACGTAGAAGTACGCGACCTAGTTCCCTTTTGGCTTATAAGATATACATAGAATTTTAGAGGACCTCTGATGTGACTTTCTCAGTAAAATCTTCGATGAACCAAACTACACAAACTTGGTGTTTATTGGTCATATGCTCGAAAGTGTGCATAAAAGTCAGTTGGAAAGCGTCACCACTCACCAACGCTTCAAGCATTATTGTGACTCAACTACCGTTCTTCAAATAATATGAACAGTAGTGCACCTGTTTCTGTACCAGTAACTTAATTTATAAAAATGGCAAATTATAACTAGAAATTTAGTCTCAGAGAGAGTCCCCAATAGTCAAAATTAGCAGCTTTGTCCGTTGCGTTTGTATTGATGCATGGTGATTGGTTGTTTAATCAGGGGGTGATGTTGCATCCTTCAGTAGCAGCCACCCTTTCATAATTATTATTTTGTTTTAAGAGATTGTATCCACAAACTTGGTGACGATAGTTTATGACACGCAAAGATAGAGATGAGTATGGTTGACTCGCAACAGGTTTGTGTACAGTTTGACTAATCGATGTGTATGCCAAGTGATTCAAAACATCTTGTTCTTATCATTAAAAACGAAACTAAACTAGGCATATTTAATGGACCATTCTTCTATTGATTCTTATCAATTACTTTCTAATCAAACTTGTCCGATAAATCTTAACCGGCCAATTGGCATAGGGGAAAATTGTAACGAAACTTTTAAAACTTTTTTGTTTTTTAAAAAAATTGAGTGCTAATATAGTATATTTATAGTTCAAAAGTAACCAAAAATTTTACTTTCAATCATCACGTTGGAGCGTTTTGGAGTAATCGATAAAAGTTGTTTCTTTATGACCGTAAGGTCAAAGGATTTTCCCACTCGTAAAGTAGGAAGTCTTGTGTACGGAATGCGTTGACCTTTTACAAATAATAAAGTACATAGAATATACGTTACATTAATTCTAATGTATATCATAAAAATATTATTTCAATCATCTTGAAATATTAAAAAAGAACTTTATTATTATTTTGCAAGTGAGTCCTTTAATTTTATAAAACATCAAATAACTTATGATTATGGAGGAAACATGATCCCTTATTAAGTTCAAATTTAACCAATAAAAAAAAGTTACATATGAGTTTATTATTTTTATCTCAAATATTTCGTAGGCTCTTTATTAATTTACTGTACTTTTTTTGTTATTTCAACTATATAGAAGCTACATAAGTTGGGTTTCCTTTTGTGAAAATAAATTGGCACATCTATCTTTTTATTATTGACTCCATTCTAATTTTTATTCAAATTACGTAAATCAAAATCTCAAAAAATACTATTTTTATATTATCAAAAAAGTTTAAATTCACCAAAAAAAACATCATTTTATTAAAGCTATAAGAAATTCACATAATTTCTAGGCCTGATCGGGCATAGTCAGGGCTGTCCAACCCGACTTGGCTCGTGGCCTGACCAAGAGCAATAAAATGACGATATTTTTTGAAAAAATAGATCGAGCAGGGCTAGCCCGGCCAACCTTCGGCCCGAGGACATGAATATTATATCTTAATATTTCTTAGAATATTCTTATAAGAATTTAGAATTTAGATATTTAATTTTACAAAAATTAACTCTAATAAAAACATAGAATACTAATAAAAATAAAAAATAATAATAATCAATAAATATTATTGTCATTATTACTACTACAACTAATGTTGTTTTCTTTCTCCGTATTAATCAAGTTAAAGTTTAATGAAAGAAAAGCAATAATAAAAATGACAACTTTTGAGGACAATTGTCTTTTCGTTCCTTAATTTCTCAATCGTTGAAGCAAAACGTTCCTTATAGGAGCATTTTCAAACACAATAGATTGGTTCAATTCGCTAACTTAATCAACTAATTATTAAATATGATTATCAATAGTTTAACATAGGCAAATAATAAAATACTTCTCAATCTGTTAAAAAATAACTGCTTAATATAAAAACTCAGGTTTCTTGTTGCTTGTCTATATTTGTTTAATTTGGAATAATCTTAATCAACGCAATTCAAATCGATAACAAAATTTGATTGGTACATCTGCCTCTCCAAGAAATAGCGACAGCCAACTAATAATGCTTAATGAGCACTGTACAGAATCTACAGATCATCATAGAATCAAACAGATCAGCATCTACAGCATATCAATTCAAAATTGTAGTCTTAAAAGATCACAGCATCTTCAAAGCTTGGCATAAGGCTGTTAACGTCATAACAGATAACAAGACATAGAGTAGATGTAGCATATTGTTACTGTCAGGTACCAGAAATAAAATCCCACCAACACTTAATACTAGCCAAACGTGAAAGTAATCAGTGATACTGCGGACAATCAACTGTGTTCTAGTTAACTTACTCCTTCAAACTGTATTGACTAATATAGTTTGTGTGTAGGCTAACGGCTAGCATTATGAAATAACATAGTAAGCAGGTGTAACTCCAGGTCCAGGCCACAATATGAGCATGAACTACGCATCAGTTTTTGTTAGACTCCTTGAAAGGAGAAATGAAAGTGACAGCGAGAAATCCATCTTGCAAAAACTTGTACTCAAACTCCCTCTCTCTATTTCCATTATAACGAGATCTCAGTAACATCTGAAGAGTATGATTCAGGACATCTATAGTTATCAGTCTGTTAGTAATCACATATTCAGATTGAACTACAAAATACACAAAAGTATAAACATATTGAATCTCAAAAGAATGTAATCTTCCTCTATCATTAAAAGAATCAAATTTTTGTTGCAAAAGAATGTAATCTTCCTCTATCATTAAATGAATCAAATTTTTGTTGCACAGCTATACATCTTTACAAGTACTATGTCATTCCAAATTCAGGAACCATCCGTTATGATTTAGAAAAAGAAGTCATCTATGTTCCAGAACCACAGGACACAAACTATCTGGTCAAAGCCTACAGTCTACATTGATTAAAATGCTCTAGAGTATGAACTTGACCCTTCTTCCTTGTTGCCAGAAGGCCGACTGCTCTCAGATGTATTCGGATGGTAGCCAGCAGGACTAGAGAGCTGAACTGAGCCACTACTGCTCACTGATCTCCCAACGTCATCCCTCTCAGCTACAAGAGAAATTGGCCTTTCTGGGATAGAAGGAACCGATACCTCTGTTTCCAGCATTTTGACAACCTGATCCATTGTTGGTCTGGCATACAATTGTGGGTGAGAACAAAGAACCGCAATCAACACATACTTCTCCAGAATATATTCAGCACCTAACTCTGGCATACCATCGTCAATAACATCTAAACTTCTCCCATTTTTCACCAATGACCACGCCCAATCGGTCAGATGAGAGGGCTGGCCATCATGGTCCGTAAGAAGTGCCTTCTTTCCACTCAAAAGCTCAAGGAGCACAACACCATAGCTATACACGTCACTTCTTTCGGTTAATTGCCCATACAGAGCATACTCAGGAGCTACATATCCCATTGTCCCAGCTACTCTAGTACTCAGATGTGTCATTCCCTCCGGGGTAAACTTTGCCAGCCCGAAATCAGCCACCTTTGGCTCAAATATCTCATCTAAAAGTATATTACTCACTTTAATATCTCGGTGAATGATGCCTGGCTGAGCTCCATAATGCAAATAAGCCAATCCTCTTGCAGTTCCTAGAGCAATCTTCTGCCGAATAGGCCAGCTAAGCTTCTCCATCATAGACCCAAACAAGTGATCATATAAACTTCCATTCTTCATCAAATCACACACAATTATCCTCTGATGACCTTCAAATGGAGTAGTGGTAATACAATACCCTCTCAAAGCAACAAGATTGACATGCCTCACACTAGCTATCACTTCAACTTCATGCGCAAAACTGGCATCACCAGTGGCAGAACAGTTCTTGAACCTTTTCAAAGCCACTTCAGACCCATCATCCAAGCAACCTCTATACACATTTCCATACCCTCCTATCCCAATAATATTATCCCTAGTAAAATTCCTAGTTGCCTTCTTAATCTCCACAAAAGTGAACTTAACCACAGTAGTCCTTTGACTAATCGAATCCAACCCTGAACCCATACCCGTCTCAATTCTACCAACATTATTATCCGTCCTACTTCTCCTCTTCAGATCCTTACGTTTGCGCCTTAATAACCAATACCCACAAATTACTGCCAACAATCCAACACTACAAACTATCGACAGTACCAAGATCAGAACTGTCTTCTTCTTCTTCTTCTTCTTAGCACTTTCCGAAGTAAAATCAAGTAAAAACAAACACTTAGCAGTACCCTTATCGGTAGGGCCATAAAGATTTGCAAAGGCCGCAGTATAAATCGACGGGTACCCTTGACAATCAGAGAGGTTTCCCACAGAAGCTCCTGTCAAGTAGGAGGCTTGAAGCTTCGACAGGCTAGTTGTACAAGCCGCACAAGGAGAGCTGTTCTCCAGAGACTGGTTACAATTCGCAACGACTTCGTTCAAAGTGGCGTTTGGGATCAAAGACTCGAACTGGGTTCGTGTAGTTATGTTCATGCAACCCTCGGAGATCCAACTGGTTTGGAACCCACAAGAGGAGCGAATGTCGAAGTTCGGAGTAGCATCGTCGGCGAGGTTCTGGTAGGATAGCCAACAGGATTGTGATGAGTTAACTGGGGGCAAGAAATTACCAGTGCTTTTGAGGTAGTGGGCTTCGACGAGTCGTAGTCCTTGTTTGACGTACTGGCATAATTGCGAAGTGTCCGTTGTAGAGCGGTCGGAGCCGGTGACAAGGTCACGGAGGACGTTGAAGTTGAGTGGGCATGATGCGGTGGTGCTGGTGTTCTGCGCGAGGATGCGGAGGTTGGGTGTGGACGAAAGCGTTAAGAGTGTGAAGATGAGAAGTTGTTGGAATAGTGACATTGGAGATGTAGCTACTACTGTTTCATAGAAAGAGTGTTTTATTTTGTTTTGTCGAGGAAGGAGTTGAAACCAGACATTTAGCAGCAGCAGCCAGTTGTTTTGACGATTTTAAAACAGTCTTTAGATTCTCACGTCCCCACTGACATTCGCATTTACCAAGCATGTCCGTAGACTCGTACAAATTTGGTAAGGTTTAGGTGAAAGCGTCCGAGGAATAAAAAAGAAACATCGGATTGAGCTGTATAAAATATCTAAATATTTGGAATACAAATTCTGTAAAAACTAACACTTGTTATCCCTAAAATAAACAACGGAGTCAGAGACAGAAGAAATCACTCCTTTTGCTTCGCCGAGAAAGCTTTCCATTTCGGGTAAACGACAAAAGAAACAATACCTAATCAGACTTCCGAGGTACATTTATTTACGATTCTTTTAACAACAGTGTAGGGGAAGAAAGCTAATTTTTGGTCAACTTTGGACAACTTCTATGAACCAGAACCACTATCAGCTACGTGTTGCGGTGTTGTGAATCGAGAGCCCGTAACAAATGATACAGCAGCTGCAGCAGGCCCACTAAAGAGTGAAAGACCAAGGATTCTTTCTAGAAGGCTTGGAGACTATGAATTGAATGCCACGTCAGCACCGCGTAACCGTTTTGCACAGAAAGATAGGAAACGAGAAATATATATAATGATTGCTGCAGAATTATTCTTTATGCTTATTGTTATAACAGTGAACTTTTCTTTCTCTCACCTCACACTCTTGTTATTCTCATACATTTTTCAGATTCCCTCGTTAAATCCTTTGCTTTTGAATGAAATAATACTCTGTTTTCCCTTATTTTGCTGTGAATCCTTGTTATTTCGGAGTATATACAACATTGGTGCTTTCATTCTTGCTCTGTAAAGATGACGGAGCATCAGTATCAAACTCGATTCAAGGTTTTGGATGACTCTGTTAAGGCTGTTTCTGACTCACAGTCTCTTCTCCGACGCGAACTCGATGAATCTCATTCTCTTCTCCGGCGAGACATCGATTCCATTGCTTCTTCTGTGGCTGAGCAAAAGCAGCTCTTGTGTGAAGTCATGGAACGTCTGGCGTCGACACCACACTAGCGTTCGACAGAGACTAAGTTTCATGGTTCCACTTCCGACGATAATCCTCTTGGCCGCCACAAGCCTGCACCGGTGCAGCTCTCGCGTTTTAAAATCCGGATTGTTGGGTCCTTCAAGCGGCCCATTACTTTGACTTTTATCAGATTCAGGCCGATGACCGCCTCACGATATCGTTGTTCTACTTTGACGACGCTGCCGTCGACTGGTACGATTGGATGTACCGGAATCAACAACTTTTCGGCTGGGAAGCTTTCACGGTGGCGTTGGTTCAGCGTTTTAAGGCCACTGAATTCGAAGAGCCCGTGGGCCTGCTTGCCAAGCTCCAACAGCAAACATCGGTTAGTGTTTATCGGGCCTCGTTTGAGTCCATTACAAGCCGCACAATTAACCTGCCCAATCATTTTCTTGTGCACTGCTTTATATCGGGCCTTAGGTCAGATATTAAACACTATGTCCTTATACACAAGCCCAATAGTCTAGCTGAAGCCATGTCACTGGCCCAGCTACATGAACAATGAATACTTTTGGAAAAGGGCCTAGGTCGACCATCCTTGGGCAATACCAAACCCCTTTTGCCCACACCCAAGTCTCCAAACATTCCCTTCACCAACTTAGCTCAGCCACTCCCTAACCCTACTCCGACGGGGACATTACCTAGTGGCCACCAACTTCCTTTCCGCCGCCTCTCTCCGGCCAAGGCCACACAACGACGATCGAAGGGTCTCTGTTACCATTGTGATGAAAAATATACTTGGGATCATAAGTGTAAAGCAAAACCCCATTTGTTGCTTCTTGAAGAGGAATCCGACCCGCCTGACCCGAATGAGCCTCCCGATGTTTTACAGCAGCCCACCGACGATGATATCGAACAGCCAACACAACCTTCGTCGACCAAATCGTATAATGCATTGGTAAGAGGGTGTTCATCATCAACTCTCAAGTTTCAAGGGTCTATTAATGGCAAAGATGTTCAAGTACTCTTGGATGGGGGTAGCACCCATAACTTTGTTCAGACAAGGGTTGCTAAATCCTTGGCTCTTCCGATTTTGGCTACTTCGCCATTTTCAGTGATGGTTGGAAGTGGTGAAAAACTCACTTGCACAGGGGTCGTTAAAGAAGTGCCATTAGCAATACAAGGTCAGAAAATTACAGTGGATTTGTTTGTGTTGCCTATTCAAGGCTGGGACCTCGTATTGGGTGTTGCTTGGCTAGCAACTCTAAGCCTTATGGTTACGGATTATTCATCATTAGTGTTTGAATTCGATTGCAAGGGACAGCATGTGAAATGGATTGGTGAAAGTGCACCCCTTGCACGCCAAGTCCAGTTTAATGGGTTGAAAAGGGTTGCAAGAACAAATGCAATTGCCGAGTTATTTCAGTTAGAGTTTGTTGCAGAGACTACTTGGGAGCAGGCACCTATCAGTGTGGAAATTGACCATTTGTTGAGTCAGTTTGAGGATGTATTTACTCGACCTCATGGGCTGCCACCGTCACGATATTGCGACCATTCGATTCATCTTTTGCCCGACGGTAAACCGGTCAATGTAAAGCCATATAGGTACCCTCATTTCCAAAAGCACGAAATGGAAAAGCTGGTTGTTAAAATGTTACAAGAGGGGTTAATTCGACCAAGCACGAGTCCCTTCTCTTCCTCGGTCTTGTTAGTTCGTAAGAAGGATGGTTCGTGGCGATTTTGCGTCGATTATCGGGCATTGAACATAATCACCGTGAAAGACCGATTTCTGATTCCGACCATTGATGAGCTTTTCGACGAGTTACATGGGGCTTGTTACTTCTCGAAACTTGATTTACTTGCCGAGTTCCATCAAGTGAGAATTAAGTGCGGTGATGAAGCAAAAACAACCTTTCGTACACATAACGGTCATTACGAATTCCTTGTGATGCCGTTTGGACTTACAAACTCTCCCTCAACTTTTTAGAGTTTGATGACCGACGTGTTTCGGTCGGTATTGCGTAAGTTTGTACTTGTGTTTTTTGACGATATTTTGACATATAGTCCTACTTGGGTTTCTCACATCGAGCATTTGAGTGTGGTCCTTCAGTTATTGCGAGATCACAGGTTGGTGGCAAAGAAATCGAAGTGTCAGTTCGGTTTAACTGCAATGGAGTACCTCGGCCATGTAATTTTAAGCCAAGGAGTTGCTGTTGATCCGGAAAAGATCATAGCAATCCAAAATTGGCCTGTACCAGCCTCGGTGAAAGAAGTTCGGGGTTTCTTGGGGCTCGCGAGCTATTATCGAAGGTTCATCAAACACTTAGCCTCCATCGCCGGTCCTTTGACTGACTTATTATGGAAGGATGGGTTCCTTTGGTCCGATAAATCAACTCAGGCTTTTAATCAATTGAAGCTTCGGTTGAGTGAAGCACCTGTTCTGGGATTACCTAACTTTGAGAAGCCATTTAGTATTGAGACAGATGCATCGGGTTCAGGTGTTGGTGCGGTATTGTCCCAAGAAGGCCATCCCATTGCATATTATAGCCAGATTTTCTGCCCTCGGATGCGGCAAGCCTCGACTTATCAGCGAGAGATGTACGCCATCACGCAATCCATTGCAAAATGGCAGCAGTACCTCTTAGGGAGGAAGTTTACAATTGTTACTGATCAACAAACCCTTCGTAGCATGACTGGTCAGGTAATCCAGACTCTCGATCAACAACGGTGGCTAAGTAAATTGCTTGGGTATGATTTTGAGATTGTGTATCGACCGGGAAAGGACAATAGTGCAACGGATGCGCTTTCGAGGGTGCCACCGAGTCAGTTCTTTTCCATCTCTACGGTTGAGTTTGATATAGTAAATGATATCCGCGCGGTTAATCGGTCAAGTGCTGAACTAATTGCTCTGTAGCAGCGTCTTCAGAACAGCCCAAATGATATGCCTAATTTCAGTTTTAAGGATGGCTTACTTGTTGGGACCCGATCCGAAACCGGATCCCAACCGGAAAACGGAAAGCGAAAACGAAGCGAATAGAATATGAAAGCGAAACGATTTAAGCGAATCAGATACGAATAACAAAGTCAATAGTTACAATCAACGTATACAAATGAAGACCAATCGAATAGCATAACACATGTTCGA
>JAOTBA010000004.1:8990912-9002548 GCA_025629845.1 Erythroxylum squamatum | reverse complement strand
ATACATGCATAAGTTGAGTTGTATCCTCATACAAGTCGACTGATGAGTACTGTGCAGGTGTAAGTCGAGTTGCATAATCGTACAAGTCGACTTGCACTTACAGATACCGGGCTCATTGATAACTGTCCCGTATCCGTTGGGGATACCAAGCTCATTTTACATAGTGAGCCTTTGGCTTTTAATCACTTTCTGAGCTCTAGGCTCTTTTTCACAATCTGAGCTTTAAACTCTTTTTCGGTGGCTACTTCGGTCACAATTGCCTTTATCTTTCATGCATTCATGTAATGAAATGCATCAATCACATTTGCATATTCTCATTCAATCACATTCGCATATCATCGGACCTTAGTCCGATATTCAACATTAAAGTTGAGAATCACATTTTCATTCATATGTAAATGCACATTCAGAACATATTTATCATCGGACCGGGGTCCGACATTTAACAATCACATTATGTACACTTATTTCAATCAAATTCATATATAAGTAGCACTTCAAAATAACATTTATGCATCAAGTCTCGGACCTTCATTGTCAGGCATCAACATAAGCAAATTGCATTCATGTCAATTATATTCACATTGCATAATAATTATAACCATAGTCATTCAATGCAGAAATTGAAATTAGAACAAACAATGAAATGAGACCATCTAGATTGACTCATAGTATGCTCCATATTATCATTAGCTTCAATGATCTAGAAACAAATGATTGCGGACATTCATCCTGCACATCAAAATTATGCAATATACACATTGCACACACATTAATAATTGCACAGTTATAAGTATTCATTTATGCAATATGGAATATGTACAATACATGTTCATGACAATCCCAGGTACATTATCAAATTTCACATTTTATCACATTCTCTTTTTTAGCATCATGTGCTTTCATAACAACTCATTTCTCATTCACTTTTACTAGACACACTTTACTCCTCTTCTTGAATCACAACTTTAAACATATGAATTACTTCATCTCCATTATACATGTCTTTGGTATTTTAATACCAAAAATTCACTCATTAATGTATTTCTAACATTACAAGACTAAACAATTATCCAAACTCTCATTTTAGTCCTATATCACTTCCAAAAATCTAGACATTTTAAGTTAATGTTACAGGATCATTTTGATTAGTAAATGAAGTAATTTGGTAACACTTTCTTCTAGAAAACTGTTCTCTATTGTCTTAAGTTTCTAATGATACCACAATCATTCAATTTGGTTTAGTACTCTAAAAGTTATATTCAGAATAATTCGAACTATTCATAAGCTCAAACAGTCAACTTTGACTCAAAAATATAGAATTCTAGAGACAGAAATAAATTTCAACTGCTTAAAAAAAACTGTAGCCCTATGTCTCTAGTTTAATCCAAATCAAAAATCATTTCATTTCGATAACTACATAACAAGTCATGCCTAAAATACCGAAGCATGTTCAATGAAAATGCTCCAGCAATCATTTTCTAAAACTCCTCATTAATTCCATCTCAAATTCATCAATCAATCTCTCCCAAATGATTTCAGATGGTTATAATTATTGGTGGAGATGAGGTTCAATGTGTTACGAGTCCAATGGTTTAAGTCCCATGTCATTTGGAGGTCAGACAAAGGAGATATAGCCAAAATGCTAAAAGATGTTCGTCAGCCTCCAACCTTCAAAGTCGCGATCATCTGAAGACGATAGGGGTTGCGATTGTATGGAGACGATAGCGGGGCTGACACATGGCAATCGTCTGAAGACGATAGCAGGCTGATACGTGGCGATCGTCTGAAGATGATAGCAAGCTGACACGTGGCTATTGTCTAAAGACGATAGTGGATTGCGATCGTCTAAAGATGATAGCCGAGGTTGACACGTTGCGATCGTCTGAACAACTCTCCCAATCGCACACCCTCTCTTCAAATCTCCATAACTTTCAATCCAAAACTCCAAAAATTGCAAACTTTATATCAATAAAAAGCTAAAAGAAAGATCTACAACTTTCTTATCTCAGACCATCGTCTTACAACTATTCTCCAACTCTAAATTCATTCTTTTGGTTATTTATAAAATTATCCAAAATTTCACGTAGAACCCATAAAAACAGAGCATAAACATATCAACTTATCATAATTTTCTGCACTCTCCCTACATACGCCTTCAATGATTTTTCTAACTCAAAAATCATTTCAACAACATCCTATAATATATTGATCATCAAATATGCAGAACACACATACAGCATACCAAAAATTTCCTCACTCACTTTTTAGTAAATGTATACCGCTATTTCCTAACTATTTAATAGTGAGCTAACGTGATGTATGCTTCATCTTATACAAAAATAAGGACCATAACAAGCTTCCTTGTTTAAAGCTCAGCATCTTCAAAATCACTTGAACTCTAGCTTTCCAATATCTCAAGATCATCCACATTCCAAGGTTATAGAGTTAGGTTTCTTATGACAAAAGAAAGAGACAACAAAATGGGAGTAGCAATAGGTAGAGGAAAGCAAAGTGTAGCTTTGGTGAAGGTTCGGTGAAACAAGATCCGAAGAAGAAGAACAAGAAGAAAGCCACCAAGAAGATATTTTAAGATAAGACAAAACAGTGCCTTTGTCTTTCAAAGTTAAAAAGGACAGTAGTAAACTTTTTAAGATCAACTTTACATGTGACACTTGTCACTCATCCATCTTTTAAGGCTTTAACTAGTTCTCATCTAACTAGTCCAACCAACTCCAATATTTTTACCACAATTGTCTCCGCATTTTCAATATTATTTTCTTACAAATTCTAAAGTCATCCATAAAACTCTTCAATATCATTTGACTCTTATTAATATTTCCATTTATCAATTTACTTGCCACTTGGCATTTTTCCTAGTCCACTAATACTCAATGTTTTCGAAAATTTCCCCAAAAATTTCGAAAATTTCTTAATCAACAAACATTATCACCAAATATTCGAATTCAGCAATTTATACTCTCCAAATCAGTCTGCAACACATATAATCCACAATTCACATTGTAAACATATTTATGAACCAATTATACCTAGAATATGTCAATGAATGCATGTACAGTCATTTTAATGTGTGCAAAAATTCAAATATACGTTCGCGTATGCTAACAATATGCATAAGCATAAATAATGCTTTTTTCTTAATCTCTTATTGATCCCTCATGTACCGTGCTTTCGAGTTCTAACTCTTAATATTGGATCGGGATGTTACACTCCATTTTATGTGTAACCTTACTAAAAGAGATAAAGTCAAGAATGTATTGGTAAAAGACAAATTAAAAGTGACCAGTATTAATAAAAAATTAAAAGAGACAAGATTTAGGTAGTTTAGACATGTTAAAAGGACACAAACTGATGCTTTAGTGAGAAGATACAAGAAAATAATACTTAAAGGCTATAAGAGGGGGAAAAAAGAGGAAAGCCTAAGAAGAATTGGGAGGATATAATCAAGAATAATATGACTCTGCTGGAACTTACCAAGGCTATGACCTGTAATAGAAAACTTTGGTGTACTAGGATATAGATAATGGATCTCATATTGGGAGGTCTTTCTCGTTCTCTTAAGTCTTTAAATATTTTCTTTCAAGTCTTTCGTTTTATAATTAGCCTTAATATTTTGATTACATAGTGCTTCTCTCTTAGTTATTTAGTCTAAGAAATTTCTTACTTAATCTAATTACTTTCTTGTAATGACTGGTTTAATTTATTCTTGTAGTTTCTTTTTCTAGTTTGTGTATTTATTGTTAATATTTACCATATTTTATATATATTGTATTATATATAGCATTACATATTTTTATTTATTCGTTTTTTTGTATTATTATTTTTGCATTATATGTCGGTCTATCACAAATAGTCCCTCTATCAGATATGGGTAAGGCTACTTACTGTTAGACACCAGGATTATCACTAGTTGTTATTGCTATAGTTTATGAGGAACCAAGTTTAATAGATAAGAGTGACTTTAAAGAAAATCTTAAACAAGAAAGTATTGAAATATCATTTGGTGCAATAAATTTGAATAATAGTAATGACAAGACTCCTTTTAATGATAAAAATTTTGTACCAAATAAAAATTGGATCAATGCAATTTGAATGAAATCCTAGATTTTTTTTATCTCTTCTCTTTTCTTTTAATTTCACTTATATTTGATATATAAGCTAAATTTTATATGTGCAACATAAATATAAAACTTTTGATTATAAGTATTTTTGTTTCAAAATTCACTTCTACTTAGTTGCATTCCTTGACATAAACTCTTGTTATAAATTATAATGCTTATGGAGTCATAGTCTTATATTATTCTTATTATATGATGTTTTGATATAATTATTTTTTATTATATGATATAAATTGTAACATTTAAGTACTCTGCATTGTTCTTAGTTTTACATCTATCTGATGATTAAATGATTTTTTTCTTATATTAATTGTGATATTAATATAAATAAAGACAGTTGTTATTTCAAATTTATATTATTATGAACTTTGGTGTCAAGATAGATATAAGATTAAAAATTATATAGCATAATATATTAAAGGACTATTTTGTAATTTTAAAAAAGACAAGAATTATTTTATAATTTTTAAAATTATCTTAAACAATACTCAATGCTAATTGGTACCGATATCGTGCCTATCAAAACTAAAATTTGTTTCAATACCGATAGCGTATTCATAACATTACCCTCTTTTGGCACCATAAAATTTTATTTTTCATAAAATTTTATAAAATAAAACGTGGGTTAGTTATATTCTTATTATCTTTGATTTATTTATTTTACCGTTATAAATATTATAATTCATAATGAATTGGTTTTGTGATCCATCAAATTATAATATTTCATATTTACTTTATAAATAACTAATAAACTAGCATTTATGTTTCTCTTACTAACAACTATTAACAATTAGCATTTACGTTTCAGTATTTGATATTTCGTTTATCTTTAGTAATTATTGTCTTATTTACATTGTTTTCCTAATTTATATATCTTTAGTAATTATTGTCTTATTTACATTGTTTTCCTAGTTTATACATGTCACTTTTAATTTTTGTCATGCTTTCAAAATTCTTATTAAAATATTTATCAAATATAATAAGTTAATCATTTTCATCATTAAGCTAACTTGTTGGTTAATTTGTTTTAGTAGTAATGTCTTAATAACTAAAGATATGTTTTAGTAACAATTATGGACGCCTCGCTTCCAGCGGTAGAGTGGGAGTTGAAGCTACTAAGGAACTCGAGGGCTGTTGAAAATCTGATGCTGAGCAGGGTAGCCAGCGATCATTCAACAGTCGACCAATCAAGTATGTAACGGCTTCTTGTGCGCAGAAGTGTGCAGGCTAAGTAGGAACCTCAGAGATCTTGGAGTTCCAGATTTACCTCCTCTAAAGTTCTTGGAGTGGGATCTTAGAGCTAAGGATTAGACCGAGTAAACTGAGATACTTAATGTAAATAACAAAAAAAAAAAACCTCTAGTTATTATTAAGTCGGTTTAATATATAATAATTGAATATCTTATCATCATCCACAAATTCAAATGAAAAAATAACAAACAATTTAAAATAAGAATTGTACCCATCTTTTGTGACTCAATAGGGGTCAACTCGCACACACGTAGGAAGAGAGGCAAAACGATAATAAAATACAAAGACAGAGACAAGACAGAGGAAAGAGCCAAGTGAGAGAAATAGGCTAGTTTGGTCATTTTCATGGCAATCCCAATCCCAATCCCATTCCAATGTAAAAATGGTTATTTAAAAAAACCCACCTCCGGTTTGCTATGTACGGGAAATCTTTGATAAGATTTTGGAGCACAAGTGGTTTCCGACGTCAATCTGTAAACCAAGCTTGGTGCCTCCAGTTTTGTCTTGTGTTCATTTTCCACTGAGAAAAGGATACAGTTTCTATTTCACTTCCGAGTTTCGGTTATAAAATCTATCGCCTCTTTTCTCCTTCATCAGTATTGAATTTGCCAGATCGCTGAGAAGTGAGAACTTCATCCATGGATGTTCTCAGCCACTTGCATAGACAAATTGCTGATTTTACGGCCTCGTTACATCGAGAGGTTGGTCAGGTTTTATTCTTTGTGTGTTTGACTAGGTATTTGTCTTGTGAGTTACCGTAGGAATATTTCTAGTTTTCCTTTTAATGTCTCTGAGTTAGTTTTCGTGGCAAAGCGGACTCTTTTGGTTGAAATATTTTGGGTTTTACGATGATGTGTTGAATGGTGGCTTTTGAGAAGGGTTTTCTGGACGAGCAGTTCACTCAACTGCAGAAGCTGCGAGATGAGAGCACCCCTGATTTTGTGAATGAGGTTGTATCTTTGTTCTTTGAAGATTGTGAAAAGCTTGTTACCAACATGGCCAGGGCTCTGTGAGTGTTACTTCATTTTGTGTTTTTTGTTTGGTTTTCTTATCTTTTCGCTTGAGAAGTTGCTTAATGGGTTAATATTCTACCATTCCAGAGAATCTCAGGCTGTGGATTTCAAGCAAGTCGATTCTTCTGTTCACCAATTGAAGGGTAGTAGCTCCAGGTAGTATCATGAAGGCAATTTCGTTTGTGATTGCTTTTCCAGATGTTCTGTTTTAATGAATTTTGTTACGATTACATTCTTTACGTTGCTGACAGTATTGGTGCAACCAAAATTAAAAACATATGTATTGCCTTCAGAACTTATTGTGAGGCCAAAAATCGCGAAGGGTGAGCTTTCTTCTATCCTTTAACTTAAAGTAATGAAAGAAAAACCTGGAAATATTGGCCAAAGATGTACCTTTTTCAATTTGAACAAGATACAAACAATTTATTTGCTCTGAATAATGTTTTTTGACGGGAAACGAAGAAGGAGACCTTTAAGTTTTTGGACGCTATGTTGTCAAGCAATTATGAGGTTGTTCTTCCTCTGCTTAAATTACACACGAACTTTTTTCTGTAGTAGAAGTGAAAAACATCAGTTTGTGTGCCTATAACAAAGGACCCATGCATATGACTCGCACTTAAAGTTGCAAATCTACTGCCTAGTGCATTGTAAATGAGTAATAGAAGAATGTTGGTGCAGGTGTATGAGATGCCTGCAAGAAGTGGATCATGAGCATCTTCTGTTGAAGAACAAACTTCAAACATTGTTCAGGGTAAGTGAGAAATTTTGGCCAGCATTTATTTTGTAATCAAGGAAGAACATACAGGTGATGAAACTCTTTAGTACACCTCTTGGAACTCATCTTTCTTACCCATTTTTTATTTTCTTCTTAAATCACAGCCCAAACTATTGGTAAAAGCCATGACAAATTCTTATGATTTTAGAAGAATCCTTCATTATATCATTCTTGGTTAAGTTTTCATCAATCTTCTTCGTCTTTCTGTTTGGCACTGCAGTTGGAGCAGCAGTTTGTTACAGCTGGTGGGTCAATCCCTACACTGCAATGATAATCTCTGATGCTATGTTCTCCAACCCAAACACAAGAAGTGGGAAGAGTGTGGCTCGTAGGCATATACTGTTTTGTTATTTCTTTTAGAGGTAGTTATTGTTCAAGCTGTTTTTGACTTTGAAAAAGCTTGTATAGGCCCTAGATAAGATTCACTGTGTGAATAAACAAACACTGCCACATTTGCCACCCGAATTAAAAATATTCAAATTTTAATTATTTTGAAATTTGTACACATGAAATAGCATTTGCCTAATTTTCTTATACTTGTTAAATTCATTGTTATATGCAGTGGGGATTTTGTTGTTGATTGAAAATGTCAATACCAAGCTAAGATATTCAAGGTGGGGATAAATTAAAATAGGTGGAAAATTTTACGTCAAATGCTAAGTTTTCCTTTTCTAAAGCAAGTTAAAATTGTGATTGCTTCAATGACCATTCACAATTTTATAAGGTTAAATGCTCAAAAGGATGAAGAATTTTCTTCTTATGATGAAGATGATGAATTACTTCCTACAAATGAAGAAATCAATGAAATTGAAGACGTTGAAGGAAATCATTTAGACGAGCCACAAAATAACGAGATGAATGATGCGAGGAAACATACTGCAAATCTTTTTGTATTACGATAAAATGCATAGTTTATTATGCATTTAACTATTTCAGCTTGAATATTTATTTTGGGATTATAATATTATTTAACTTTTTTTACATGTTTTAATATTTATTTTTCATATTAATTTTATTTCCTATAAGAAAATGAGACATCTCTTTAAATTATTTCCTACAAGATGGTTATCTAAAATTTCCTTCAATATGGTACTTTGCATATTGTTTAATATACTTTAAAAATTATTTAGCATAAATAATTTTATTATAAAATAAAATATAGTTAAAATTAATAAAAGTGCTTTTTATTTTTATGTTGCCAAATAATCTACTGTATGAAGCTCTTTTAAAAAAGCTGTTTTTTAAATTGACAGCCAAACAGTCAACTGGCTTTTAAAAAAAGCTCTTCTAAAAAAAGCTCTACTGACAAAAGCTCTATGATAAAAGCTCAACCAAACGGGCCCTAAATCATTATGCACATGTTATCCTCCTTTTATGCTAAGATGCAATTTTTACCAAGGAACCGATAAAAAATCTACCAGCGCAAGCTACCGCATACAGGATTCGGAAATGGAGAAACTTCAGTAGGAAAAGGTTTCTTTCCCGTTCTCATGGATGCTATAGCAGATTACAGTCCCATTACATATCAATATAACGACAGGAGATAGAATAGTAATGTGAATTCATCCAAAACAGTGATAACTAGTATAGAAAGGAGAAAATCATTAAAGAACCCACTTAGAATTTTCGTCGAACACTTTAAAAGTATAACATATTCATCCCAATTAACTTAAGCAAATCATTTCTTTTTCCTTCCTCAAGGCTTTCCAAAATATTGTGATACGGTTACTTTGTTGACTTAGTAGCTGATGCGGTGCTAGATTTTCTTGCCACCAATAGTAGTTGCTTAATAGTAGGAATGTTGTTTTTCCCTGTTTTGCTGATTCCAGTTGTTAATGGGTATATCCACACTTTTTCTGTTTCACGTTGTTGTTCACGTTGTGTTAGTGGGAGTTTCCACTACTTGTATTGGTCTATATAAACCATACAAGACTTGAATAAAAGGAAGAAAAGTATTATCTACAGTATCCTTCTTCTTCTTCATGTCTTCTATTTCTAGTACTCTAAATTCTCCATATCAGTAGTATCAGAGTAGGCTTTTTGATGGGGACACGACAACAAATCAATGCAGAGTTTCGCAATGAAGTTCAGGAATTTCTTGGAACGCATGAGTCCATGTTCGACCAAATCCATTCCACCATGCAAACAATCCTTTCAAAGGTTCAGACGTTGGAAGTATCCCGCCACAATTCTCACAACGTTTATGAGGATGAGAATCCATTTGGTCATAAATCTTCTTCTTCTGGTAATGCCAACAGCAACTCACACACCAATAATCCCAATGCCCTCAAGCTTCACTTTCCAGAGTTTGACGGAACAGACGCCCATGGATGGATATTTAAAGCTGAAAAGCATTTCAAATTTCATGGCATCACACCAGATCACCAAGTGGAACTAGCTTCTTTCCATTTGGAAGGTATTGCGCTCCAGTGGCATCGATGGTATGATAAATATCAAGGGCCAGTCACGTGGGATGAATTCACAAAAGCATTGTTGTTGAGATTTGGTCCTAGTGACTATGAGGATCCATCTGAAGCAATTTCTCGCCTTAAACAAACTTCCACGGTTACAGCTTATCAAGACGAATTTGAAAAACTTTCTCATCAGATTGAAAATTTACCCCAAAAACATTTGGTTGGTTGTTTTATTGCAGGGTTGAAAGATGAAATTAGACTGGATACAAAAATCAAACAACCGCGCAGCCTAACTGATGCAATTGGAGTTGCCAAATTAATCGAGGAAAGAAACACTTTACAGAAGAAGACGACATCAGTTGCAAAACCAGCTTGGATAAACAAATCAACAGGCATCCTTGGACCTGCTCCGACAACAAAACCATCAAGCCCCATTCCTCAAGTGCGGCGCATCTCTAATCAAGAAGCCAAGGAGCGTCGCGACAAAGGCTTATGCTACTACTGTGATGAAAAATATATTTTGGGACTCCGTTGCCAAAAACCACAACTATTTGCCATCACGAACATTCTCGAAGATGGAGAGGAAGCGATAACCACTATTGAAGACCTACCAGAAATTTCACTACATGCAATCTTTGGAGCTAGCCACCCACAAACTATACGGCTACAAGGTGAACTTAAGGGACGAGACGTGGCGATTCTAATCGATGGTGGCAGCACTCATAACTTCGTGGACCAGCAGTTGGTTGAGAACTTTGGCCTTCCAGCAACTCATGGGCCTCAATTCCAAGTCACTGTGGCCAACAAATCGACAATTTCTTGCACAGGAAGATGCTTGAATGTATCGCTTGCAATTCAAGGATTTTCTACACAAGCTGATTTTTATATCCTTCCTGTAGATGCTTTTCCGATAGTCTTGGGAGTTCAATGGCTTGCCACCCTTGGTCCTGTAGAAACTGATTACAAAAATCTCACTATGACTATTAAAACTAATGACACTGTCCACAGGTTTCAAGGAATCAAACAAGGAGACATGAAGCCATTACAAAGTTTTGATTCCAACGTCATGCAGGGAAATTGTTTTTAATTACAACTTATGCCCATTGAAGCAGGTGATCCACCACTCACACATTCTGATGTTCAACATATCCTGGATCAATTTGACGTGGTCTTTGAAACGCCAAAGCATCTTCCTCCTCCTCGAAGCCATGACCATCAAATTTCGCTTCTTCCTGATAAACCAGCTGTCAGCGTTCGACCCTACAGATATCCATATTACCAGAAGACGGAAATAGAGAAACAAGTGAAAGAGTTGCTAGCATCTGGATTAATTAGGCCAAGTAGGAGTCCTTTTTCCTCACCAGTCTTATTAGTCAAGAAGGCGGATGGGAGTTGGAGATTTTGTGTTGATTACAGGTCTTTGAATGAAATCACGGTGAAAGACAAATTTCCCATACCAGTGATTGACGAGCTTCTAGACGAGTTACATGGTTCCACTTTCTATTCCAAGCTCGATCTTCGATCTGGCTACCACCAAATAAGAGTCAACAATAAAGACATACACAAAACGGCGTTTCGGACTCATGATGTCCACTACAAGTTTGTAGTTATGCCATTCGGGCTAACAAACGCCCCAGCCACATTTCAAGCATTGATGAATGAGATATTCCGACCTTATTTGCGAAAATTTATTTTAGTGTTTTTTGATGATATTCTCGTGTATAGCAGGAATTGGCAGGACCACCTCAATCACTTAACCACGGTCCTTCAAATCCTTCAAGATCATAAGCTATATGCAAAAAGAAGCAAGTGTACTTTTGGAGTCACAGAAGTTGAATACCTTGGCCACATAATTTCCAAAACTGGTGTTATGGTAGACCCACAAAAGATAGCAGCTGTGCGTGAATGGCTCCAACCAACTAATCAAAAAGAAGTTCGTGGTTTTTTTGGGGTTAGCAGGATACTATAGAAAATTCATCAGAAACTTTGGAAGCATTGCCGCTCCTCTCACCAAACTGTTGACGAAAGAAGGATTCTCTTGGAA
>JAOTBA010000004.1:8973757-8990812 GCA_025629845.1 Erythroxylum squamatum | reverse complement strand
TTCATCTTAACCAACCACCATAATTATAATGATTATATCCATTCCCATTCCTCACTATATTCATTCCTATTCCCATTATCCTCTATGAACCAAGCGCCCCCTTAGAAGAATCCTTCATTATATCATTCTTGGTTAAGTTTTCATCAATCTTCTTCATCTTTCTGTTTGGCACTGCAGTTGGAGCAACAGTTTGTTACAGCTGGTGGGTCAATCCCTACACTGCAATGATAATCTCTGGTGCTATGTTCTCCAACCCAAACACAAGAAGTGGGAAAAGTGTGGCTCACAGGCATATACTGTTTTGTTATTTCTTTTAAAGGTAGTTATTGTTCAAGCTATTTTTGACTTTAAAAAAGCTTGTATAGGCCTAGATAAGATTTACTGTGTGAATAAACAAACACTGCCACATTTGCCATCCGAATTAAAAATATTCAAATTTTACTCTTTTTTATTTTGAGTGTTTAATACGAAATGTCAACCTTCTAATAAAGCCTGCATAATAGCAGAACATATGCCATTTCAGAAATTATTATTTCTTCGTATGTATGTATGAATGTATGCATGTCATAAGAAGTTGTGTTGGTTGCCAATAAATAAGGTTAGGTGTGCGCAAGCCTCGCTGTAATAATTTCTGATTTGTGGTCCCTGAAAATTTGTATGCATTTACAGTCCACCAAGCAATAAAAGCTTACCATAAGCATAAGGGCAAGTCCAGCTTCCAACTTAACTTACAGTGGTCGAGAGCTGGCAGATCCTTGGTCACATGTACAATTGGAAAACTATAGCTTCTGCGATTGCGTTGTTATTAATTGTTTCGACTATATTTGAGTTGATGATTGGAAGGTGAGACAAACTACCGCAGTTGGTCACAGCAGGTAAACACTTGATGACATCTGGGAGTTGTTGGATATGAAGTGAGGGGAAGCTAACATATAGAAGCTTGAGGCTAAAAGTTGAAGACGCAGGGAAAAGCTAGATCATCTTTCAGTTTCTGTTGTCATTTGTGGGCTATGGAGGAAGACAAGTGGACTCTGAATTCGGAACTTGAATTAGGCTCTATTAATGAAACTTATTGACCTCAACTGAGTCTAGATGTAAATATCTGATGCACAGTAGGAAGTCGTCACATCCTCAAGTTGTTCCTTTGGATGTATGTAAGGTGATGATTCCGTTTATCAGACAGATGGGAGCAGCTGGGTGAAAAAGACAGCACGGCACGTATTATACTTCTGGCTTGGGTGGTGATGAAAGATGATGATGATGATGGCGAATGCCATGTAATCCATACTCCATGTCAACCACACATTTCCCCATGCAAGTTTAACTCAGTGGACCTTCTTCTCAAACCCTGGTAACGAGGAGACAGGATAATTCGTCTCTTGCGTGCAACTCCTTACATCTGTAAAGCCTGTATTCTAATGTACTTTCCTTTTCGTGCCAAGATTCAAGAATGTCTTCACGTCATAATTCTCTTTGCAAGCTCGTAGTCCAGTAATCCCCATGCAGATCATAAGAAACAGTGTTTATTTACTTTCCATCCTATTTTTCTTGCATGAAAGGGACAATATACAAATGATTACTTGGACAAGAGGGAATGTCTCAATGTGCTACAATTTGTGAAACGTTGAAATACAAATAAGTTTTCTGGTTTTTTCAAATACAAATAAAAACTTGTTTAGCTATTAATATGAATATAATTATATTTTTATTATTAATGATAATTATATATTAGATAAAATTTAAAGATAAATTATTGTTAATTAATTAAATTTTATTTAAAATAAATTTTATTTTAAATATATTTGAATACTTTATTTGAAATTTATGTATTTTGAAAATATTTTAAATTTAATTGTATTTATTTATTTATTTATAAAAATTAAATAAATTATTAAATAAAATCAAATTGTTCATAAATTTTATTGATAATTAATTTAAATTAATTAAATATATAATATTAAATTAAATTATTCATAATTTTTATTAATAATTAATATATTAAACAATTAAATAACACATATTTAGTCGATAATAAACTAGATTATAAAAAATAAAATTTTCTTTTTTATTTTCATAAATTTTGAAAAACATGAAAAAACTAAAATCATAAACAAAAATTAAAAATTTAAACAAACATATTTTTTTACTAAATTTGAAAATGAAAAAAATTCTTAGTAAATATTTGAGGGTATACATTAGATTTTTTTTTGAAAAATTAAATTAACAATTACGATAAAGCCACCCTCAACTCTACTGAAAAATTCCAGCTCTACTACTTCTACCACCCACAGCCACAGGGCACTGATGAGCCTTTCTTTCTAGGTGGGTGTATTTTGTTACACGTCACGTACAATGCCAACAAAACATTTCTTGACTTTGACTTCAACACTTAGCACAATGTTAATGTTATTAGATAATAATCTACCGACGGCCGACGCGACGGATAGGAGGTGCTACTCAGAAGCAGAGTCTTCCTTTCGCCCCACGAAACTATATTAACTGAAATTGGGTTACAGTACGTACGGACATTCATGTTAAAAGTACATGCACAAGAGTTGTGTGAAAGAAGATGGTAAAATAAAAACTACACACAGCTAGCAGAACCTCTCTGTCACGTGATCACGGTCCGAACCTGACGCTAACCCCCGCCACCTAGGCTCGGACAACGGTTTAACCCCGGACCCAAAGCCCAATAAGAAACAACAAAACAGCTTACTTACTTGTATTAAGCAGAGAGAGAGAGAAAAGTGGTCGCTGAGGACTTGTTGAATCCAGTTTTCCATTTGCATCTTATCCCACAAGCCAAAATAATGAAAAAGCCATCTACAAGAAAAGCCTTGAAGATTCTCAACTCCCCGTGGTTCCTTCTCTTCAAAGCCACTCTCTTTTGATGCGGATACTTTCGCCATTAAAGCTTTCACACCATTTCCCACCAAAAATTGGTATACTTGTCCCAGTAAACCCTCACCTTTTCTTGTATTTAACCACTCTAGTCTTCTTCCACTCTCTTCTTCAGTCATAAAATGGCCACCAAGCAACTCAGACCTTTAGCACCATGTTGCTCGCTTCTCATAACTCTCTATCTTCTACAATGTGAATTTTGTGTGCATGCAATTTTAGACCCTATTGATTTCTTGGCTCTACAGTCCATTCGTAAACGCTTAGACGACATGCCGGGCTCCAACTTCTTCGCTTCATGGGACTTCACTTCCGATCCCTGTAACTTCGCCGGCGTTTACTGTGACTCAGATAAGGTGATCACTCTCAACTTGGGTGATCCAAGGGCCGGTACTCCTGGTCTTACCGGCCGACTCGACCCAGCCATTGGAAAGCTCTCTGCTTTAGCTGAGTTCACCGTTGTACCCGGTCGAATCATCGGTACTTTACCACAATCTCTATCACAACTCAGAAACCTTCGGTTTCTCGCGATTAGTAGGAACTTCCTCCACGGAGAGATTCCGGCTGGTTTGGGTCAGTTACGCAATCTCAGAACTCTTGATCTCAGCTACAATCTGCTCACTGGTGTTATACCTCCGTCCATTGGTGCACTGCCTGAACTTTCCAATGTTGTCCTCTGTCATAATCGTCTCACCGGTTCAGTTCCATCTTTTGTTTCAAAAACGTTAACTCGTCTCGATTTGAAGCGAAATGATCTGTCCGGTTCTCTTGAACCGAATTCCCTCCCTCCTTCGCTTCAATCCCTCTCTCTTTCCTGGAATCGCCTCGGTGGTCCCCTGGACCGGGTCATCGACCGGCTTGATCAATTAAACTATTTGGACCTGAGTCTGAACGAGTTCACGGGTTGGATTCCCGCTCGGGTATTTACATTTCCATTGGCCAATCTTCAACTGCAGAGAAACTCGTTTTGGGGACCGGTTCAACCGGCTGATCAAGTGACGATACCGACCGTTGATCTCAGCTACAACAGATTGTCGGGTCAAGTATCGCCCATGTTGTCAACGGTTCAGAACCTGTTCCTGAATAACAATCGGTTCACGGGTCAGGTTCCGGGCAGCTTTGTGGACCGGTTACTGGCGTCTAGTATACAGATACTATACTTGCAGCATAATTACTTAACAGGGATTGAGATAAATCCAACGGCTGAGATTCCCGCGAGTAGTTCGTTGTGTCTACAGTATAACTGTATGGTGCCGCCCTTACAGACTCCGTGCCCGTTGAAAGCAGGAAGCCAGAAGACGAGGCCTACAGCTCAGTGTAACGAGTGGAAGGGGTAAAGTTGGAATTTTGGGTGACATACAATCACAGCAACAACCAGAATACCAACATGGTTCTTGTATTTTTTGTCTGTTCTTAATATGTTAAGTGGGAAGTATTTTTATTTTGTCTGATTCATTAATTGAATTATTATATATAAGGAATAAGAAGACTGTGGACAGTGAAAATCCGATTAATATCTATAAATATAATTAAGGATTCACTTTAAACCTTTTGGTTTAGGGTATTGACAGATAGCTGGTGTGTACATAATGTTTTTTTTTTTTGAGAAATTGGTGTGTACATAATGTTGTTTGTCTAGCAAGCCTTGCAAAAGATTTAGGTCTGCTTTTGTTTTTCTTTTTTCTTTTTATTTTCAAATTTAGCGAAAAAAAATGTTTGTTTGAGTTTTTGGTTTCTATATTTTGTTTTGGTTTGTTCTAGTTTTTAAAATTTATGAAAACTAGTGGTTTTTTATTTTTTAATCTGGTTTAGTATCAACTAAATATATATTATTTAATTATTTGATATATTAATTATTAATAAGAATTATGAATGATTTAATTTAATAATATACATTTAATTAATTTAAATTTATTATTACTACAAATTATGAATAATTTAACTAACAAAAACTAAAAAATACAATAGAAAAGCATAAGTGAAATAAATGCCCCTTAAGCTATGTTTAGTAGGGCGGTTTATGATAAAATGAAATGGAATAGAATGAGATCAAATATGAATAAATGTAATATTAGAAATTTATTGTTTAGGAGAGATGAAAAAGTTAGTAATGTAATATGGTGAAATGTCATTTGGAAGAAGCATGTAATGAAATGTAACGTATGTCTAATAATAATGAATTACTATTCTACCCTTGATAGAACAAAACAAATAATGAGATGTATTGTCTTGCTGCTTGCCAATTAGGGTTGAGGGTATAATTAGTATTATAAAAAAATTTTGAGGGTATATTAGGTAGTACATATTTATCATTTTACATTCCATCATAAAACCCTCAAATTAGAGATAACTCATTTTTACTGTTTAGAATGAAATATGACGTAATATATTTAATTAAATAACTAAAATATATTTTAAATAACATTTAAATTTTAAAATATTTATTTAAAAGATAAAATAATTTTATTGATAGTTTATTAATAAATATTATATAAGAGATTAAAATAAATTTAATAAATTTAAAATAATTTATTTTTAAATTTTGTCTAATATATCACAATCATCAATAATAAAAATATAATTAACAAAAACTAAAAACTAAAAAAAAAAGCCAAACGTTCTCAAATAATTAACATAAATAAATTAAGTAATAATCTGTTCATTCCGAAACTGAGAAAAAGCAAGAGATAAATGAGATTGGTTGGAGTAGGATAACTAGCTCAACCTCTTGTGGAACAAAGCAAGAGATAAATGAGGTTGGTTAGAGTAGGATAACTAACTCATCTTCTTCTGGAACAAAGCAAGAGATAAATGACCAGATTGGTTAGAGTGGGATAACTAACTCATCTTCTTCTGGAAAAAAGCAAGAGATAAATGAGATTAGTTAGGGTAGGATAACATAAAGTTTTCCGAGTCACATGCAGCAGATCTGAAGACCAAATCCTTAGAGCAAACCCCAGTTCATGTCTGTGTTTTAGTTGGAAAGCCGTCAAAAGGTTAAAACACACACATTTCGCATGACAGTCCCTGCCTTTCTTAGGTCAAAATCCCTTTGCCGCTATTCTTTTCTTGTTTCGAGTCTTTTGTCGCATTTCATGTGTTTGATACTGCCGAACACTTTCCATGCGATTCTTATGGGTCCAAACTAGATCAAATCAACGGTTCATACTTCAGACAATGATCTTAATCTGGATGCATGTTAGAGCATTTGTTTTTTGTTAAACATCTGTAAAGACAAAAGGCTTTGACTGATTATTATTAAAGTGAACGGAGGAGCAATGGACGGGGTTTTACCTAAATTCTGCAAACTATGTCCTACAACAATGTATTAAGACACCTCTGATTGTTCTGATTCTAAAGTAGGGGCCCTCATATCTTATGATATTCCCGTTGTCTTAAAGGAACCATGATCATTAATACTCTTTCCCAAGCAAATCTCCCTATTTGATTAACCAATTGTTCCAAGTGGATGTTTTAAGTCTTAATAGCCCATCCAACCAACAGAAACAATAATTTTATGGCAGAAGAGGGACCTTCTGGTTTTATCTGATGGGTGCTATTGCAGTAAAAGAGACACAATGATTGGGCCATTGCTTTGTTTCCAGCTTATGATCCTTCAATATCCTTCACAGGAGGTCCCATCTTGATGGTGGTTACTAATTTCCTTTACAGGAGGTCCCACCTTGTTGGTGGTTGCTGTTCATATCTACCTTAAGAATGCTTGTTAGATCATTTGGATCGCTTTTCCCTAGTTTGAAAATTCGTTTTCTCAGTTACAGCTCTCTTTACGAACCTCACTTAATGAACTTGACCCAAATGATCGTCCATCTATGGAACTGGACCTAGATACTCGACTACAAGACCGCCAGCAAGTAGTAGAGGCTGCTGGAAGTCAGACCACTGCTAATTGGACCACTATCTCAGCAGCTACTTACAATGTATTTGTTTAGATATCATTAGTGCAGCGCAGATAGTTAATCCGAGTAACCAAGGCCTTTTTTTGCGAAGGTCGAAAGTTGGTCAAAGGATTAAATATTACCAGTTGCTCCAACTCTTAATAACAATGATGAAATTTGGTGTGCTACAGGATATATACATAAACATGGAGCAAATGGACAAAACAAGTGTCTTTTTGGCATACAGAAAATGTATGCACATCTCAAACTCCGGATTGGAGATTATTTATGTACAGGTAAACTGTTTTGAATGTAAGAATCACAAATTTTTGTTACAAGATACAACTTTACTTGAACTTGGCAAAAAACATGAATACAACTTTATTTGAACATGGAAAAAACATGAATTGCTTCATCCTTTTCTTTCACGCAATCAACATAATCAGTGTTACGGAAAGATATATTTACCACAGAATTTTTCTAGTAGAAATGTCGGCCCCGAATTCTTTTCTTTATAATAGGGGCAGGAGCTTCTCCATTTCCAGGGAACTCCCATTTGACAACATCTCCATCCCAAGAGGAGCTAACAAGCATGGGATAATGTGGGTGCCAACTACAATCTCTTACAGGAGACTTGTGATGTTTAAGCACTGCAACTTGGGCTCCAGTAATCTAGCCAGGATAACGACTAAGAATTAATAGAATGTTCAACTGGTAAATATAACCAAGAATTGCATACGCTAATTGATCATTAAGGCATTAGCTGAGAAGAACAGCATTCTATTGCATTTTAATTAACTGCCAAGAGAAGGTATCATCCGTACTTGTAAGTAGAGACCAGGAGTACATGGGCAGACAAGTCATGCAGATGAAGGAAAATCAGTAGATGTCAGTTACTTACCAAGTCATATATGTAGACACAAGAATCGTGAGATCCTGTGTAGATGTACCTCTGTCCGGTACTGAGATTCAAGAAATTAAAGAACACGTTAGTTGCCAAACAAAGGACCAAAATCTCCACCAGGTGAAAGAGTAGGTAATAGCTAGATTTACCAATGTTATAGCCAAATCGTGGCAAAAAGTTAAAAACTAGTAGCCTATTGACAGATTCTTGGACAAGAATTAGGTCTACAATGGCCAGACACTAATGCAAAGTGGTAAGGAAAATATTAAGAAAAGTAATATATTAATATACCTACCTATATGATGGGGAAAAGTAGCAGCGAATCAAAGTACGCAAGACTGAGTGGCCTTTATATGTAGCCACTGATTGATCACCAGGGTGGTTTAACTCTCTGGCCTGGGGTGGGTAGTCCATCCATCTGTAGTCCCACTCATAATTCCTGAGACCCACAGCACTTGCAAAAAGAAAGAGAATAATTAGAGCAATTCATGCAGTCTTAATGTTTCTCCCTCTTTAACACACAACAACTCACGTGGTCAATGCCAGAAAGAGAATGCTTGATTTATAATGATGCATATATGAAAGGCAACAAATTAAAATATGCATTTATGATGAAAATAGGCGAGTGGGTTATCTTGCAATTCACCATTGTTTATATAATAAGACTACAATAAGCTAATGATTACAAACATAAACCTTATAATAATAGATACATATGTTCTTAAGAGCATCATATAACTAATAGATCAACATCAACAAGAGCTAGACTAAAGAGGACTACTGAAGATGAAGTATACCAAGTAGTAGCATTAGAGGCCATCTTGCGGATATCCCATAGTTTGATAGACTGATCTTTACCATTGGAAATAAAATAACGACCATCCCCTCGACTATCAAGAAATGAAATGCCTTCTAGATGACCCATTAGAACTCCTGCAGGTTTCCCTTTGACCATAAAGCAACGCCTATCCCACACCTAAGCAACATTCAAAGTTATCCAGTATCCTTACGGAATCAGTTCCCTAAAGTTGTTTTAAAAAACAATACAAACCCCTTTTCTGTAATTAACAAATGCAATAACTTTGAGCAAGCTAGTCGCGACTGAATTGGGAATTTGAATAGGAACACTATGGACAGAGGTATTTCACGCAGAGATTGCAGCACATAAAACTATCTTACCTTACAGAGACTATCATCACTTCCAGAATATATTAAATGGCCACTCTCGTCGGCAAAGCATACAGTGTTAACATCAGACTGCAACACAAAATACAAATTACTTTAGGACTCTGAAAATAAGATAAATAATTCATTAATTATTGGTTGTCATGCAAAAAGAAAGAGAGGGAGAGGGAGTGGAAACCACAATGAAGCCACAAATTGATTAAAAGCTTCCAATAATAGAATGATGAGAAACAAATGATCACAATGACTTGATTCCTTCCAGCTCTAGCATCCAAATTACATTTTCATCCAGAAGAATGATCTATATTCTACATAACAATCACAAGTCATAACATTATAACCTTAAAATATCTATGGCCTGCACCACATTTACCTAACAAGAGGATGAAATTTTTAATTAACATCCCTCCATTTGCTTGAATACCTGTATGTGCTGCCTTGGCAAATGACAAGTACAGAGAAAAGGAACCAAGACGAAAAGGACGCTAAGGAATTTCAGATATCCTCTTAGAAGTTTTATTCACCTTATTCACTTTACTTCATGTCTTAGTTAGTTATAACTGTTTATTTATTGTCTGCTTGTGACAGTAAGCTACAGCCCATCCTGACAAACATACACTTTAACTCCCAGGGAAGACACCTGGGAAACAAACCAAGAGGGGATAAATTCTTTAGTCCACATGTTATGGGTCAGCTTCTCTATTACACTCATACAAGAGTTGGTTGAAGGATCAATGCACCGGGAATTCTAAGGAAGAACCAAGCCACCAATGATTATATGAAGGATGACACTGGAAGGAGCTTATTGAAGTATAGAATCTCACTGTGTGTGCCAAAATTCGAAGAGAGAGCTTATTTGCTTCAAGATCATAGACATATATTGAATCGTCACTAGTTCCTGCAACAATTTCTCGACCATCAGTAGAAAATTTTACAGAGAAGATTCCAAAGGAGTAGCCCCCATCATCAGCAGCAGTAAAATCCAATTGATCGTGAATCTCCTGTGAAAGAATAGAATAAAATATAACGGAAATACTTAACTAAACATTGTTGATAATCAATAATGAACTGCTTTGTTGCATAAGGAAATCTATAGCATCTTCACATCCAAGCAACTGGAAAGAAGAAAAGTTAATCAGTTAAAATCAAAGTTAGAAACAATTTTTTTGCACTAATGGTGTGAGAGAACACAGTGGTTGGTTTCCCAGCATAAACCTTGAACACTGCAGAAACGTATTTCTGGTCTAGCTTCAACTGTACCATCATCAGTTAAGAACAAAAGACATAATTCAATCATGTTTTGTTTTGATGTTTTCTTTGTAAATCAGCAACAAATTGCACAAAGTCCAAAATTTTAGTGGTAGAATACCAACCAGAGACAAAGATTATGCAGAAGAACCAGCAAAAGACAATAAGGATACCATAATAAGTAAGCATCAGGGTACAGACACTATTTTCTATAATGACTGACAGTACCATTAACTAGTTACTAACTGTATTGACTATAAAGGTCAAAAGCTAATACTTACTGTAATATTTGCATGAGATTCTGTGTCTGAAGACCCAATGTACACAATATGAACAAAAGGTGACATGCTGGCATATACCTGCAATAAAATTAAACAATAATTTTATCAAAAGGATGAATGTCACTTCTTAGGCTGCTGACTTTTAAGAGATGCATCTTCAAGCTGTCCCGTACAAATCATAAATAAGAACAAACATACTTAAATAAAGAATATGTCAAACAGATTTCTCAACAGTTAGAAAGCCACTGTAAAATGATCAGGTGAATAGAATAGAATTTTATCCATCAGCGAGTACGAAAAGGAAAATGTTAGGTGTAAAAGGGAAGGTGTCAACAGAAAAAAGTCGTATCATTGCTTTATAAAGTTAATAACAGTACCAGTATACTGATATGTCAATTATACAGGCAGAACTTTTAAAACATGAACCATTAGTTTAATGTGATGGATCTTCTACAACTGCGTATATGAGGACATTAAGTGCATTTGTTTCCATCAATTGATAGCTTGCCTCTTGCATTTGGTTCAAATATATATTGTTAATTGTGGACATCAAAGATGCGAAAATTTAATCATCCAGATGAATTAACTTACAACAAATCGCTGATCAGGGGACAGAGATGTATCAGTCACAGTCCAACGCAAACTTTTGGCAAGAATATTCTTCTGAACCTTCCAGCCCTTCTCAACATTGTATATTCTTATGTGGCTTCCCTGTAACATTTTTCAAAGAAGGTAAGGAAAGTTAAATGCAAGTGATAGTAAGTAAGCAGTGCAACAGAAAGCAACAAATGGAAACACCTGAAAGCCAGCAACAAATAGGGAACCATCGGCAGAAAATTGTGATACGTAGGCTCGGCTGGTCATTTGGTCAATAAGCCAAGGCCCATTGACAGGCAAATATCTGCTAAGCACATGACAACAATCAGCTGCTGAGAATCTCCCTCTACCTGAATAGTTACCTTCTCGTCCTGCCAGCATCTTCACTGTTGAAACAGGCAACTGCAATTTACCAGGCATGTCTTGTCCCAGATGCTTATTAGGACCTGATTTCAGCTTTGTGAGCTGTGCAATTTCATGATCTAAATTATTCAATAATTTACTGGAACTTTGTCCACTACCAACTTCATTTGTACTCTTTCCACCATCACAAAGTTCAGATTCTATCTGCAGTCTGCTCATTGCATAACCCATTGCGTCTATGGAAGGCCTGCTATAAACAAAGTACATTTTGCTCAAAACAAATTTTCATACATGATTTTGCTAACGCTTCATATCACATCAGTTTGGAGTGTTCCCTATTCCACGTCACACCTGAAAAAGGAAAAGAATAAAAAATCATTGACAAAGAAAGACAGTGGCTAGTGAATTATTTGTTGGGGAAGAAACGACGGTAATTTACGTCCCACGACCCAAACCTCCTCCATACCACTTAAAGATATAATCATCCCACTTCTATCTAACATTCCGCATCACATCTAGTTAAAATTAACAACCATTTTCAGAGGATGATCATTTACGGCAGTTTGCACGAGAAAATGTCATTTTGTTAACAATCCTCAAAGCTCTGAACCATAAACCACTTTGTCTATATGCATATCCCCACCTCCACAAGCATTTAAGGGCACAAATTATAGCACAAAACTTCTGAAATTTCAATCATTATATCAGACTCACCAAGTCACACGCATGCAATGATTTCAACAGACTTTCATAGAATTAATGACAAAAGATCAAGCTTTTCTCTTTCCAACTCAGAATTAAGTCAAAATCCCAAATCAACAGTTCAACCAGATGTCCACACCTTCAAAATTCAAAGTTTCTTCCAAGTGTTTCAAACAGAGTATCAAAAGCAAAGATCACCATTTTAAGATAGAAACAAAAGAAACTTAGATGATCAAGAACGTGAACCAGTGACTGACAGACACACACCTAACAAGACTGCTCGTTGCTGGGTCGAGGCCAGCCAGTGACTCGTGCCAGTGGATAAACCTCGGATTTTTTTTTATGATATTTCAAGATTACGGATGAACAGCACGACAGCGGATCGATTCACTTGAAAGGACCGTGTGTGTGTAATTTAATTTGCTATTACCGCCTGTCACACTCGCTATCAACTATGCCACGTGTTAAAACATATATCTTTTAGGCCCTTCTAATTTTAGGCCCATAAAATTCAGGACTTTCACATTAGGATCAGATTTAACCCAGATTTATCAGATCAGTCCATACCCTCTCTCTTTCTTCGTCTCTCTATCTCTTCGCAGCCAGTTCTGTAGCAGCAAGAACAAGCAGCAACTAAAAACCCTCCTTAAACCCTCCAAAACGAAATGCTACCCAACGACTATTGTCAGATAAGATGAAGCCAGTGTGTAGTATCTCGGACGCTGCTCAAGCAGATATGCTAGGCAGCCTTTACAAATCATTTTCGAAAGCTAGACTCCGCACACCACATATCTTTACCCTCACAAAATCTCCAAATCACTGGTTTGCCCGCGATCTCTGTGCCCAATCCGACGCCAGTTCACAACCCACCAGGGTTTTCTCCAACATCATCGCGCTTTTCTCCAACAGCTTCTCTCGAAGTGACGACAAATACAGTGAAGATCTCCGCAAAACGGTGTCTGGTTTGGCGGACGAGGTTGTTCAAAATGTTGGGGATTTTGATAAGGTTTTTGGGATCTTGGACGAGAAGGGAGAGCCTTTGTTTAGGAAGTATCGTACTGGGTCCGCATTTGTTGAGCTTTTGAAGCAGTTGGGTTCATGGCCTAACCTGGCCTTAGAGGTACGGATTGGCTTTTCATTTTACTTGGCTATGTTTCAGTTGTCTATGTAGGTTTGTTGATTTTTAAAACGAGTTTGTGCGCGGCTTGGCTCTTCATCTGTCTGTTGTATGTGTCCCTTTTTCTCTTCTTTTTTTTTTTAAATTTTTTTATGTGAAGTGGTTCTTGAGATCATTCCTGTTGTTATGCTGAGATGCTTGAAATTGCTGGAACTTGATGCCATATGAAAACAGTAGAAAGTTTTTATGTGATTGGTTTGTTCCATGATTAGGAGGTTTCGATGTTTTAACTATTCGTGTTTGTGAAAGCAAGAAACTTCTTGTTGGCTTTGAGCCTTTCAAGCTTTTTAGTGTTTTCCTAACTCTTTTTCTTCTGCCTTTTCTTAAATCTGTAAACTTATGTTATTAGCAGGTTCTCAACTGGAGAAGAAAACAAGCAGATTGTGGCTCTCCTATGACATCAGAAGAGTACGCCAAGGGAATTAAGATTGCGAGTATGATTAAGAATGTTGACCTTGCAGTAGATATTTTCACTGAGGCCAGTTATAAGCGTATTAAGACAACCTCTACATATAATGCCCTCATGAGTGCTTATATGTACAATGGTTTGATCGATAAATGTCAGGACCTGTTTCATGATTTTAAGAAAGAAACAAATTGTGCTCCTTCTGTTGTAACGTATAACATTCTTATATCAGTATTTGGGCGATTGATGTTGGTAGATCACATGGAGGCAACATTCAGTGACCTAAAATCTTTGAATATCTTGCCAAACTTGGGCACATACAATAATCTAATTGCAGGATATTTGACTGCATGGATGTGGGATAGGATGGAGAAGACTTTTCAAACAATGAAAGCAGGCCCTGTCCAGCCTGACCTAAACACATACTTGCTAATGCTTCGAGGCTATGCACACTCTGGGAATCTGGAGAAGATGGAAGATACATACAACTTGGTAAAAGATCACGTCAATACAAACGAAATTCCTCTGATCAGAGCTATGGTTTGTGCATATTGTAGAAGTTCTGTTACTAATAGAGTTGAAAAGATCCAGAAATTGATAAAGCTTATCCCTGAGAATGACTATAGGCCTTGGCTCAATGTGTTGTTGATTAGGGTATATGCACAAGACGATTGGTTGGAGGAAATGGAGAACTCGATAAATGAAGCATTTAAGCATAAAACTACTGTGACGACAATTGGTGTGATGCGGGCAATCATTTCGAGTTATTTCAGATACGATGCAGTTTGCAAGCTGGCAGATTTTGTAAAACGTGCTGAAAATGCTGGTTGGAGAATCTGTCGGTCTTTGTATCACTGTAAAATGGTAATGTATGTATCACAAAACCGCTTGGAGGAAATGGAGAATGTTCTTGGTGAAATGGAGAATTTCAACATGGATCCTACTAAGAAAACTTTTTACATAATGTACAAAGCATACTCGACATATGGTCAAATATATAAGGCTAAGCAAGTAATGGGGTTGATGTGCAAGTATGGCTATGAGTTTCCTTGTGATGTATCTTCATCTTAAAATACATGCCGATGCAGTTGCATGTCAGGCATCATCAATTCCAGAAGGCACTGGACTGATACTATGGATGGTTCATCAAAAACAGTTACATGGCATTGAGATTCCAGGTGTTTCATAGGTATGTTCTTTCGCATACTTGCTTCTTGTCTAATTATGTTGTGTATTAATCATCTATAGACTATTTTTATGCTCCTACTTTGCTGATACTTTGCTACTGGCTATACAGTTATTTAGAAGAGCAGTCTCTTATGTGAAACATGGCCTAAGTTGGAAGTTCCTATTTCCATGCAATTTAGTGTTCTTTATGGATCAACTTAAAAGGCTAGAAGAACAGAAAGGGCAAATTTTCTACCCAAGCACCTAGTTTGGTGTGCTGGGGCCTTGGTTGTTAAGAACATAGAAATAGATCATGCACTACTATTGCAAAGAGTATTGCAGCACTATTTGTACTTGGCTTTTCTCTTTTTACAAGACAAATAGGAAGAAAAACAGATTATAAATAGGTTCCTCCTCCAATAAGGAAAACTTTTTTATGTTATTGTACCTTACCATCCTTACAACTATGGGGAGCTTAAGGGATAAAAGCATTGTTTTTTAAAAAAATATGAGCCACAACTCAATAATGTTTGTTGTATGGTGTACATTCCAGTGGTTGTTTATTTTATCCTTTATTACAAAGTTCAGTTGAAGTTTACTTTAAGTTACCCTTATCATGTTAGAATTCAAAGGGTATTAGGATCAAGTTAAAGTTAGATTCCTACTTTAGGATTACGTTAACAGGATTCTCCTCAAAATCATGAATGTTTCAGGTCATGAATAACGAGGGATTTGCTTTCTGGATTCTGAATAGCAGCTTTAAAGTTTAATTCTTTCTTTCTAGGAATGATTTCTTACTCCTATTCCCAAATGATAGAGTGATTTCTAGTTGTTCCGAAATGATAGGGATGATTTCCAGTTCCTTTCTGATACAATGCGACTGATTCCTAGTTTTGTTTCCAAATAGGAGTGATTCTTAAATCTATTATTTGCTTTCCAAAATCCACAATCACCATTTTAAACAACCTTGAAATTTAAAGTCTCCATTACTGTCAATGCAAGCACTCCACTCTTGCAAGACACGTGATATCCGAATACGTACCCCACAAGGGTGGCATGCTAGAGCACTCATATTCTCTTATAAGGCATCATAAAGAAAGACAAAATAATTAAGAATTCAAAATTTCCTCATTTCATTTCATAAAAACCGAATATACATTATAGTTTTATAAAATCATCCAAATATGTACATTATCAAGACTAATTACAGAATATGCTACATACATGAGGAATTATACAAAGAATTCTAACTAGATCCTTAGCTGATCGACCTTTGAGTCATTTTTTCTATCCAAAAGTATAAGAACTATGCATCTTGTAGAGTCTCTCTGTCACTAGTATCCACTTTCGGTCCTGAAATGTCAACGTTGTAATTTTGGTGAGTGTTGCGAACTCAATGAGGTAACCATCTTTGATGGTTTACTCAATTTACACAACACATCAAAATATATAACCACATAATTCACATCATTTTATTTATCATCATGTAGCATTGCATAGCATTTTGTTCACACTTTTCACGTTCTCATTCAAATACAAGTCAACAGTACATTTCAATCATTCAAACATGCATATTAAATGTATATGCAGTGCTCATGAGACTCATTTCCAATTATTACGTTGTTGTGACCGAGTGCCTATAACTGTCCCGTAGTCATTGTGAATACCGAGCTCATTGATAACTGTTATTTATCCATTGGGAATACATGACTTATTATACATAGCGAGCCTTTGGCTCTTAATCACATTCTGAACTTTAAGCTTATTTTCGGTAGCTACTCAGGTCAAAACTTTCATTATCTGATCGTGCATTCATGTAATAAAATGCATCACACATATTCAATCACTCATTGTTTTAATCAATTACATTCACAGTCTCATTCAAATTTATTATCGGATCTTGGTCTGGCATTTTACAATCATGTTGAGTAACACTTATTTCGTCAAATTCACATACAAGAAACACTTCTAATATGTTATTCACGCATCAAACGTCTCGGACATTTAATGTCTGGAATCAACACAATCAATTTCACTAAATAATTCAATACAGAATTTAATACAAACAAATAATTAAGTGAGACTGTCTGAGTTACAATTTGCTCCAGAAAGTTATTGCCTTGAAGTCCCGGCAACGTCTAGATATTGACGCTTAATATGCTCTTCTAAATCATGCAATACATACACATTTATACACATCACAACTTTGCACAATTATAAGTATTCATTTA
>JAOTBA010000004.1:8959051-8973657 GCA_025629845.1 Erythroxylum squamatum | reverse complement strand
TGTAAACCTAAGTTCAATTAGACATATATGAATTATGAAATGAGAATGAGCATAAGATGTGAATTTAGATAATATACTCGGGATTGTCATTGAGCATGCATTATACACAACACATATACATATGTATGTGATTGAGTATTCATAAAATTGTGCAATTAATAATGTGTGTATTGCATAATGTTGGTGTGCAGGATAAAACGTTCGCATCCAGACATTTCCGGATCATGGAAGCTAATGCTAATCTGGACCATACTGTGAGTCGACCTAGATTGTCTTACTTTAAATAATTATTCTGTTTAAATTCTGTATTGAATGATTATGTGAATGTGATTGTACCGATTCTAGACATTGAATGTCCGAGGCGTTTGATGCATGAAATAAATATTGGAAGTGCTCATTGAATGTGAATTGGACTAACTACGTGTTTTCTCAACTTAAATGTTGAATGTCGGACTAAGGTCCGATGGCATGTGAAAGTGAATGTGTAAAGTGAAATAAAGTGACTGATTGATCTTATGTGATTGATGCATTTCATTACATAAATGCATGACAATATAAAGGTTGTTGTGATCGGAGTAGCCACCGAGAAAGAGCTCAAAGCTTAGAAAGTGAAAAAAAAAAGAAGCTTAAAGTTTAGAATGTGATTAAGAGCCAAAGGCTCACTATGTATATTGAACTCGGTATCTCCAACAGATACGAGACAGTTATCAATAAGCCCGGTATTTACAATAGATATGGGACAATTATAGGTATTTGGTCAAAACAATAACTGAAAGTCTCATATGCATTACATATATAAGTAATATGTATGATTTGAATGATCGAAACGAACTGTTTGACTGCATTGAATGTGAAATGTGAAAATTGTGAACAAAATAATTTTGTGATGCTACATCATGATAAATGAAATGATGTGAAATATGTGATTGTATGTATTAATGTGTTATGTGATTGAGTGAGCCATCAAGGATGGTCCACTCACTGAGTTCGCAAAATTTATCCCAAAATTGCAATATTATTTTACAGGCTCAGAGGAGTTACTCTAGTTAGGCAAATTGGAGTTTAGCCACTGCATTCAAGTAAGAAATAGAAGTCGGGATCAGTTCGCGTCTGCATTTATATTTCTTTATTTTTGTATCAAATTGTGAATTCTGTAATTATTGTACCTTAGTTATTTGAATAATTTTATTTTGTAACGACTTTCCAAATTGGAAATGGTTGTAATTGAGATTGAACAATGAGTGCAACAACACTCGTGAATGAAAATGTTTATGAATAAAATAGGCCCGATTTATTTATTGATTTTTCGCAAATTTGTGTGTTGTTTTGAAAATTTTGTAATGAGCTTTGATTGACTGACTTTCTAGCATACCACTCATGGAAAGTATGTTTTCGAATGCCGTCGTTATATTTGGAGATATGTCTTATGAGAGTTGAGTATTACAGTCAAGTCTTCATAATTTTTCATAACAATCAGCTGCAAATGTAAGGTGCAGTTTGTGAGAACTTGCTGCCTATACTCGGGTGAAATGCATCATCGAAAATGGTTTATTAAGAAATAGAGATGGTATAGAACATGATGAATTTGCCTCTGGTGTTGCACATAAAAAACACGGGGCTTGAAAACCAGTGTAACATAAGTTTGCAATCCTTGCAGTTTCTCTTGAATCTTAGTTCTTGTTGAACCTAACTTCATCTCTAGTTGCAGTTATAACCTTGAAATGGTTCTTCTCCTTTGTCTGTTCTCAAAACTTTTGATATGAAGTTATAAGAATGAACATTTATCTAAATACTAGCCATCATCTTTGATATTTGCGAGGGAAAGCGTCAAATAAGCCCTGGCATCTACTCTGTTCAATTTAAGGAAATTGATGTGGTCATTTAAACAAGGTCAATTTTCAATTTTCTTGAATATCGTGGTGCAAACTCTAGGAATTTATTCTGTCAAAAAGTTGGCCCATAAATTGGTGATGGGAGGATGAGTCGTGCCTTGTTAAACAAGATAAAATTTCAGGGCGGTTTGGTTTGATTTTATTTTGATTTTTCTGTGTCTATCAATAGGTCATCTCTGAGTTATTCTAATTTCAATGTTGTTTGCTTATTCCATTGTTTTCTGCCACGCAATGCACATGGATTGTGATAGGCCCATTTCCGAATATTGAGTGACTGACTCAAAAGGTTTTTCTTGTGGGATTGTCCCTGAAATCAAAATCATTCGCTATTATGATATGACCTATTAATTCATTTCAAATTCTAAAAGAAAATCAATTATTACAAAGACAAGTGAAGCTTGAAGTGACGAATTACTTGTATGCCAAGTTGGGTTTTTAATAATTTACAAGCCGGCCTTAACAGCTCAGCAAGTTGGCTCTGGTTTAGTTAGCATTAGGAAGTAAACAAAGAAAGGTTAACCCATGCATGTGTTGAAAAGACAAATACCAAATGTGGTGTGAACGCCATTAAAGAAAGTAGGGAACAGTGTGGGTGTGGGTGTGGGCGTGGGTGCGGGGGGACCGGCCACACCCAATGTAAGGAAATTCACAAGATTAAATAAAGGACAGTGACAATGACAATGACTTTGAGTAATACAATATTTACAAGCATAAACAACTTGGGCTTGGGACAAATTCAGACAGGACCCCATGCTAGTGCTAGTGCTAGTAATAGTAATAGTAATAGTAAACTAAAATGAAAGGTGAAAGGCCAAAGTTTCAAATGTGAAATGCTTTTTTGGTTGGATACTTCGGCCACATGCAAGCAAATAGCAGTGTATGTGTATTGTATTGTATAAGCATACCCCCTAAAAAGTCAAATTACAAGACAAAGTTCTTTGTCCTTGTCTTGTAGCTTTGCTGGTTACACTACCCCCTAAGTAGAAAGTACCCTCCCCAGTCCCATCCCATAAAAACCAATCCGAATGGTTTGTTCTTCCAAGTGGAAGTGGTCCACCGTAACAAAATTGATTTAGCTTTTTGCCCTTATACTTTTACCAAACCCATTCCTGTATTTGCATATCCATATCCCAACTACAATTGGGCAACGAACAAGGAGCTGACAAGAATTATTCAGTTTTTGATGCTGATGTCTTTCCAATCATTTTTTTTCCCTTACATTGATGCTCTGTTGGCGGACAGGGCTTTGACTTGCTCTCTGTGATGGCGTTACATCATATCATAACGACGTCGTGTTAGAGACTTGTACCCGCCCTTTTCTAACGTTGATTGTTAGTATGGTCTATACGACGCCAAGTTGAGGGTCAAGTACGTAGTATATCATTACCGGGATACAAGTATAGAGTGGAGATGATAATGATTTAGTGGGGAATCGATTTTCTCCACTACACAAAAAGACAAAAATTGGATGAATTGGAATCAGTAATCTTTGACGAATTCAAACTACTCATGTCCTTGGAATGGAGACCATTAAGTCAACTGTCCTACTATACTATTGCATACAACACTCTTTCTCATTAAGTTGATATGCTTACCCAGAGATTTGGTCGATCAAACTGATAATGCTGATACCTTAAAGCTAGAAGCATTGGTAAGAAGACAGGATCTAGGCTTGCAACGTTGCCAAAATCTTTATATAATTCTAGAACACAGGTATAACATACAACCTCCATATCAAGATGGATGAACAAGTTCCAGTCCAGTCATGTTCTGAAATTAGTGCTTATAATTCCTAACTTACTAAAAACAACTGATTAACCCAACAAAGATCACAACACCCCACTTTTTCTTCCCCCATTACTCTGTGACGGAAGCTAAACAGGGGTTGGTTTCACCTCTGAGGGTTCAGCCAAATTCCACGAACAAGTTCTGATCCTGGGATGCCTGGAGCTCGCCGTCTGATCAGATGGAATACTTTTATGAACCCAGAACAACATAACAAGTACTCTTCAGACCAAGAACAGCTTGAATCCAAAAACATACAGAACTCGATATCACCCTCATCAGTGACATTGTGGTAAGAAGTAAACGGTTCTACACAAATCTTGTAACTACACACCAACACTTTCGAAGGGGCAGAGAGTGGGGGAGGGGGGAAAAAAAAAAGGTGAAACGTGAAGCTTTTTGTTACGTATGTGGCTGCCTGTAGTTAAGAGTAAGTAGAGTATTAACAGTTAAGGATTCACGAAGCTTTTGATCTCATCCATGAGGCAATAAAAGTGATCGTTATTTGGCAAAAAGTAGAAACCTATAGTAGCTTGTTTTAGATAAAGAAGTTTCACTTCATGGCCAGCTTTCTGGAGCCCTTGAGCATAAGCCAACTGCCAGTCTTGTATGAGATCCAAACCAGCCACAACAACTAGACTTTTGGGGAATTTGAGTCCTTCCAATCTTTTGGACTTGGGGCCAAATATATTACATGCTGGATGGTCTCTGTCTTCACCTTCAGGTAGAAAAGCTCTCCAATACCAATCACGGTCTTGAACCGAGACAAAGTACTTGCCATCCAATGTTTTCTCTGCTTCTGTTCTTTTCTTACCACCAAACATTGGGTGAAGAAGCATGTTACCTAGTACCTCCACTTCTGCCTCAGCTGCTCTCACCGCGACATGGTGAGCTATATTACCTCCTGAACTATCACCAGCCAAATAGACGTGAACCTTAGAATCTTTACCACTTTGAAGCCATGTTCTGGATTTGACCCACTTCAGAACTGCCCAACCATCATCATATGCACATGGATATCGATACTCTGGTGAGCGACGGTAATTCACAGACACCACAACAGCATTACAAAGGCTAACAAGTCTGCGACAAAAGGTGTCATAAATAGCACTATTGGCAGATGAATGAGCGAAGCTTCCACCGTGAAAGAAGATAATCACAGGGACAATCTCAGTGGTGCTCAAGGGCTTCTCAAGATCCACAATCCCCCACTGAGCCTCGTTTTCAGGGGCTGGTCGGAAAACACGGTTTAGGAGACCAGAAGAACGGTCAACGTGATCAAATGAGAAAACCCCATCTACTGGAATCGTGTTGGCAGGGACTTTACGTTCAAGGAACTCTGCCAATTCACGGTTAAAGGTCCCGTCTGGTCGGCGAAGTATATTATATGCCAATTTAAAGTTGGAGATGAGGACCCACGTGTTCAGTGGAACAACCATCTGCAAGTACAAGTTTTTCAGAGGATTTTCTCGAGAAAAAGGGAGGGGGGGAAGGAAGAGAACGAAAGGTTCATAAAGCTCTTTAAGGTAAGAAGCGATCTAATTACGCTTCCATAAGATTCAGAAAATTTATCAAGTTTACTTTATTTCCAGAACTCGGAATGTCAAATAAAAGCTGAAAAAAATCCATTGCCACTCAATCCATTAGGTAAGTAAAGTTGAGGACAAACACAAACAAACCGGAAACCACTCGAATCACAGCCCCAAACGACAAGCTATGTCTACCGGAAGCACCAAATAGAAACAAGTTTAAAAGTTGAAGGAAGTCAAACATGTTAACGAATAATAAGATCACAGAGTCATTCGTTCCAAAATAGGAAAAAAAGTGTAACTCCAATGTCGTAAACCAAAGTAGAAATCTAAGTCCCAACAGGTCATAACAAAATGGCCTAGACCATGAACAGACTTGTACTAATTATGTCAATAGAAAACTGATCAAAGAAGAGAGAGGATTGCATGCGAAGATAAGAAAACAGGAGTCAGGGACAAAAGAGAATACCTTGGATTCATTAAGGTTGACCTCATTGCCACCAGCCATGAAGATGAATTCTTCACCCAAAACCAAAAAACCGGCCTATACACAACTCAGAAAACAAACAAATTGCCCCTTAAAGAAGGAATGAACACGTGCCCTCGTAGTCAGACCATCTCACAACCTCATTTTTCTCGACCCCAGAACACCCAACTCAAGAAGACAACAGCCCAACAACACCGGAACAGAAAAGCAAGCAAGCTTAACAGCTACGTAAAGGAACAGTTTTGATCAATCCTGCCCTTACAATATGTGATTCCTATTCAGTACGTGAGAGGTGAAGGAGTAGGCAAATAAAAGGAGACGAGGAACAGTAAGTGAGGTAGTGAGGAATCAAAAGACAGTTATAGGGGATTGTTTGAGAAGAGATAGAAAGTACGTAGAGAGAAGATATGGACGGAAAGGAAACGAAAAGAAACGGATTTGAAGAGGGCAAATGGTAAGTGATTGATATGAGAAAACAAAAGGTGAGAGGGAGAGGGAGAGGGTCAAAAGAGGGAAGGAACGACGGAGATGGACGGAGACGACAAAAGCAGGCGGCCAAATTAAGGTGTTCTTGTGGGTCCTACCTACTCCCTCTTTTTCTGTCTTCTTTCTCACGTAGACACTACATCCATACTTTGCACCAAAAAAAGACACTACATCCATACCAATACTAACTGCCTCTTTGTAAATTGTAACCAAGTCACTTCTCACCAGTCTCTCTCCTATTTTTCCTTTATTTATTTGAAATTATCTTTATCTTTTAAAAATTCATAAAATATATCTAAAGTTATGAAATTATGGAATTTAAGCCTAACAATAATAATAATAATAATAATAATATAACTTCCAATTTCCAAGTTTGGCAATAGCTGTACGCATGAGAAATTAAAAGCTAAACGTGAAGGAAAAAGAAATAAGGGAAGCGGTAGCAGACAAAGACTTTGCTGCGTGCGGCCGACGCCAAGGCACGTGGCGACAAAGGGTTCCGTCTCGACTCTTTTTGCCTAACCCCACCATCCCTCTTCCCTAAAGTACCCCTGTCTCCTTTCCACAACCACGACATCGCCACTGAGGAAGACACGTTTTTTGTCCTCTAGGGGAAAGCGCGTGACGGCATGTCTTTTGTCAGGGCCTGAGGTGTCGTTTTTCGCCTTTCACAAATTAATTTTTCTTTTGTTTCTAGGGTCATCGAATGTGGGTTTTGGATTTTGTCGTATTCTATGGTTATGTTCTGTACATCTCATCATCAATGTGACACTTGTCTTCAGCAGAGAGCTCTGCCTGTTATGATGCCCCCAACTTCCCCAAGACATTTCCCCTCAAAAGTCTTTTCTTAATACCAGCTGATACGATGATCGAAGCCCTCGTCGTGGGGCCCCTTCGAAAACTCCCCATGATGGGAATTACTGACTCTGTTTTTTGACACGTGGTTCTTTGACCTCGATTTTTGGGAGTGATTGATAGATTTTTTTTTTCTTTTCTTTCAATGTGGGACCTTAAGTAGCAAAGAACAGGTGCTCCAATTCCCTTCTCGTGGATCTCTGGCCGTTGGTTTTGATTTGTTAGAATGATCGAAACCAACCATGTTTTATAATTTAATTCTATATCAGACAAACCGAGAAGGTACTTGAAGTGAATAGAGACCGTAGGATTTGGTTCCTTGGTGGGATACTCGCACTTGATAGGGTAATCCTAAGATTGTTTTCTTTATCAAAGTGGTCACTCCTCGCTCCACGTCACTACTCCATTTTCATGCGACTCATGTCTTAACGTATTTGTATACTTTTAGACCTAATGTTGGCCGTTGGACTTGGTCAAGGACACTTTCTTACCATCATAGAAAATTGGATTTATACAGAATTTATCTCATTCATTTTGTAATAAACGTAACCATACCCTTAATTTCTACATTGAAATACAAATTCAACACCCCTATCAAGTTGTTTGTGTGATTGGTCTTATAATTAAGAACTTACTTCTAATTTTATATCATTTCACATTTATAAGGTAACCATACGCCATTAAGTGAGACACAGGATGACTGTATCTATTTTCGTATGCCACCCCGTGTTCCTCTCAATCCATCGATCCATTATAATTAAGAACTTTTTTCTAATTTTATATCATTTCATTTTTATAAAGTAACCATATGCTATTAAGTGGGGCGCAGAATGATTATGCACGTTTTCGTGTACCACCCTGTATTTCTGTCCATCCATATTAAAAATGGATGGATGGATATAGGAGAGTGTAGGTGGCACACGAAAACAGGCACAGGTGAATTGATTCCAATCAAGTGTAGTAAATTGATTTAAGGTAGAAGATATTAATATTTTTTATTTTTATTAATTTATTATAATTTTATAAAAATATTATTCTTTATGAAATTTTAGAATCACTCCCTCTATTAAGTTTTACTTACAATTTTTGTTAGCTTACGTAACTATACCAGAGGTAATGATTAGAGATTAGTAAATCACATAAATAGTATATATTGAGTTGATTAATTGATTATAATTATATTATTATTTATACAATAATACATACGTAGGATGTAATATTAATTTATTTTCATAAAATCGAAACATTTATATTTATATTTTAATTTTAATATGATAATAATTTTATTAATTTTTGAAGCAAAGTTATTTATTTAATCCTCGTCACTTATATTATTTTTGGTTCATGTATATTAATAATTAGGATTACTTGAATATATGACAAGCCATGTTAGTTAATATATTAGAAGCATTAACATAGGTAAAAATTAAAAAAAATAAATTTAAATATTTAATCATCATCTTTTAAAAATTAGACCATAATTATAAAATTGAGAAGAAGATTAGTGGTTTTTTAATTAAGCATAAAATATAAGACCACAAAATTTTCAAAGTACATAAATTTTTACTAAATGTAATAAAAGCACGTGTTAAAATTGACATCTTTTAATTTACCGGACGTCCTAAACTGTCACCTCCCATTAATTACCCCGAGTTAAAAAAAATGTCCGTACAATTTCAAAGTGAAACAGACAACGCAAGTACGTTTGCTTATATAAGAATGACGTATGTCTAAGTAACACCGACTTGATCAAAATAATGAAATTCTTCAAAACGTCTAATTAGTTGGTTTCGGTGGTAAAAGCAAATCACGTGGTATCATCACGAGGGTGTGAGTAATAGTATGCACTCAGAAACTTCACCCTTTTGCTTTTACTTCCCCTGTAAAATAGACAAACAGTAAATTTTGGTATCGGTGGTTTGAAGAAGTGTTTGGGAAGTATATTTTGTCGTATACGAAGTTGGTGGTTATGCATGTGCCACACACACACTCTCCATACCAAACATATTTGCCGTGTTGTTCTACACTTTCTGCCTTTTTTTGGTTTTGTACCAATTTTTGTATCTTTCGCCAGTAGCTTTCCTAAATTAACGTGCGGCCCACAATGGGGCGTTCTTGTCCTCTTGTGCGTTAGGTCAACAACTAGGAGCAGCTTTCGGCTTCTTGTGCCGATTGCGTCAATCCCACCAAGTGGAAAGAGTTATCAGTTATTGCCATTTATCTTTTTTTCTAATCGTATTTGGACCAGACATCTAACCCCCAAAAAAGCATTCCATGTTCCTACTTATCTCCATTGAAAAAGAGCGGATCTTTCACTTTGTTTAGGTTTTGGTCTTTCTTTTCTCCAGGACATCACTTTGATCCTATCCTTCCGAGGACAACGTTTTGGATCACCGAATATTTGCCAGTTTTTGTCCTTCACATTAACATCAGTATGACTGTGTTACTAGCTAGATGCTAGGGGAATTCCATTTTGTTTTAGTACGTGCTTGTCCAAGATCGGGAATAAGCAGACAAGGCCATACTGGGTGATTTTGTCAATGAAAGCAAGATTTAATTTCCATGCACGTAAGTGGGTTAGTCTCTAATTTTGACATTAACAAAAAGGAAACTTGTTAGTGTTATGTATAATTTCAAAGAGGCTACATCATTGAGTTTGAGCATGCGTTTCATTAGGAGACAAATTTAAACACCTTTGGTTGTTTGCTTTTTCATACACAAAAGGACATATACATCTCACATGTATTGTAAATGTCCTAAATTCTTTTTAATATTTATGAACTAAAATGAAATATAATTTCAACATTAAACTTTCATTTCATTAATATTATCCTCAAATATGTATCAAGGTGAAGACTATATATAATAGTTATTGCAAAGTGCAAAACAATGTTTGTGATAAATGTACACATTTTCTTGTGATTGTAATTATTTTGTAACAATTTTTATTATTTTAAAACCATTATTTAGTATTAAGAAATTTTAAAACTTTTAATTTTTCAAATTAATTTAACCTAAAGTATTATTATGGTCAGTTTAAAACAACTATATAAATTCTATCATATATGCAATAATTAATTATATAATATTTATTAAAATAATTTAATTGACATTTAACAACAAATACCTTTCAAAATTTATAATTGATGTAGACTGGAATTGGAGTAGGTTTATTTAGCCAATCTTAAGTCTGCAAGTTTGTAAAATTAACCGTTCAAAATACTGAGTGTGTTTCAAGTAAAGACATTTTGATACTTAAGTTAATGAGAGCTAAGAGTGCTAAATATGTAATCTTTAATTGAATTTAATGTAGTGGTTATGAAAACTTTCCTTGGAGTACTGTCCCAGTTTTATCAACACACTCATAAGAAATATAGTTGGACTCCAAGTATCCTAGGAGAGTTTGGATCTAACTTTTATAAGGGAACTTAGTTGGTCTATGATTAGGACTCCACCTCCTCGTACGTGTGGATGAATCTTATCTTGAACATACCCTTTTCAGATTATTGAACCTCATATATGGCCTAAAATGTACATGCCTAAGAAAAGCTAATGAGGTCGTATTGAATAAAACAAGATCACTGTATTGATTAGGGGTGTATCATTTTCATCCTATATTCTTTTCAAGGCTTGATCAAGGTTGAAACTTTTAGTAATCATGTTTGCGAAGACATGTTCTTAATTAGTATAACCTTTTAGGTCTATTATCTTATTATATTTTCATGTGTCTGTAATATATATATAGGTTGAGATAATCTAAAATTGTCTATTGAAATACCAATAAATAACTCTACATATACCTACTAGGGACAAGTATAAGAGAAATATCAACTTTTGGATATACAATTTAGGTGTTCTTATACGTATGTCTACTTGAGACGTGTTGATGATTTGATAGAAATTAATTGTCCTATAAAATAAGTTTCTAGAATATTTATTTTGGAATACAAATGTCCACCCTATAAAGAGATGCTTCCAAATCTCACAGGGGTATAAATTGTCACTAAATCTCAACTATTGATTCATGTTAACTCCGACCATCTATCCCTTTATATAAGGCACATGATAAGGAAGACAATTCACTTTTACAGGGTATTTGGAATGATATGAATTGAATTCAATTCAAGTATTTGAAAACAGAAAAAAAGGGATGAATTGAACCCCATCATCCTTTATAAATTGAATTTACCTGAAAAAATATCGGAATTGAATTACGAACTGAGACTTCAATTCTTCTTTTGAACGTTGAAAATATCCTTCGAATAATACCCATCTAACCCTGCCATATATCTCTTCACCTCAGGCAGCCCCTCCCACCTCAAACAACCCATCCCACCAAGAAACGGAACAACAACACCTCATTCATGCATTTTTAATTTGGAGTGAAATTTCAAAAATTGATAGTGCCTTGTAGTTGTCAACGCAAAAGAACTACTGCTCATTCATACATTTTTAAGCTTCCAAATTATAATAGTTTTCCTATATATTGTCTTCATAGTTCGGTCTATTTTAATGTCATTTGCAATCAATTTTTTCTTTTCATTTTAATAATTAACTTTTTCGATGATATCACTTATAATGAAATTGAAGTTTATAACTTGTTCTATGTAAGTGTGAATATTTATTATTTAATAAGATTATTTTTTAGTCAAGGGTGAAAATATTATATGAAATAATTGAATTCATTTTGATTGTGTTCTAAACAGTGTAATTGAATTCAATTATAATATTACTGGGTTTGTTCCAAACAGTGTAAATTGAATTCAATTCAATCTCATTAATATAATTGAATTCAATTCGTTAATGAATTCAATTCGAAGGTTTCCAAACGGCTCCTTATTGTTTTTGAAAATTTTGTATACTTTCTTAAGAGAGAAACCACATTGCCTTGTTGTATGTTTGCTTTCATCAGAAGGTGGAAGGTTTAACGTTAAGGTGATATGATAAACTTGGCATATTTTTAAAGGTAAAAGTGCATCCCTTTTCTTTTTTCTTGTAAAAAACGAAAAATAAAGAAGGTTAATGGAGTAGTGTTAACTAAATCAAGTTTATTTTTTAACCGATTCAGGGTATATTGTTTGCCTCCTAGTTTCTTTCCAAAACATAAATTAAGAATGAAAATTTTAAGAATCAGGTACATAAAGGTGTATTAGTAAGGATAACCTTCGAGGATTATCATGAAATCATCCAACTATGTTATCACAAATCTACAACATATAATACAAATGATGTGGAAGTGGTTCATCTTATCATTTTTTGAAACTTGGTGCTTTCTTGAGACAAAAACCATCCTTGTCTTTTTATGTATATTGCTTTTTGGGAAAGGTTTAGCCTTAAGGCGTTTTGATGAACATGTCATAGTTCTAAAGGTAAGATTACATCCCTTTGTCTTTGCCTTAAATTTTAAAGAGTAGGAGGAGTGCTAGCTAGGACTAGTTCTTAGAGTGGAGCTAGTGGCTCTAACGGATTTAGTGATATAGGAACAATAACGTCTAATCATAAGAACAACAATCATGTATCTTGTAAGTCTACTAAGACACTCTCTGCTCCTCATAGCAATTAGAATTTCCTTTAGTAAATCTAATAAACCTGGATCAATCAGGTATAATAAAAGGCTTAATCTTTGAAACTCTTCATTAGACTTTCCACTTCGGAATGAAAAGATGAGGGAGAAGTTTCACATCCCTAAAGAAATCTCACACGTGTATCAGGCGATAATGAGTGTACATGTTACCCTAGGTCTAGTACAATGGGGTTCTATTGCAATTCTTTCAAGTGTGAATTTCAACTTCCTCTCCATCCTACAATCCATCAAGTACTTAATATACTACATAATTAAGTCCTAACCAATTGCATTCGTATGCATGAAACTTGATGGTTGGATTATGCATGAAACTTGATGGTTGGACTCAACATCGCCTCTCACATTAGGGAAGTGCCCCTCATCTTAGAGTTATTCAAATTTATGCACCAATGCTAACCTATTGGGACATATAGCAGATGGTATAGTTTGAGCGTGAGGAATGAGTGTTGATTGCTAACTATGTTTAAAGGATTGCACAATTTAAAATAAAAAAAATCAATTGCTTTAAGCAGTTGGTTGGTTGGTTTCTATAGATAGGTTATGATTGATAAACTCGTTGCATTCGGTTGGTGCGACGACTCAAAGCTTATGCATGCACCTGTTTAATAACTTTTGGGCAAAAGATCGACCATATTCTATTGTAACCCTCATTTGATATATCTCTTCCCACAAACGGCTAGACGATTCTTCAATTGACTTTGTAGAGGCTAAAGGGTGTACAAATGAACATTGGTGTGATGTTTTTTTTAATTCTTTTGTCTTGATCCTTAAATTTAGTTGATTAGGTTGTGTTTGTAAAGAAAGCAGCAAAGAGAAACGCGGAATGTTGCTGGCTGGTCAGAATATATCAACCCAACTTAGTACAATGCATATGTTAGGTCCTCAATTGATTAGGTTCTTTATTTGACTAATCCAAAGTATGACATGCATCATCACATTTACATCTTTACAATCATCCTGTGTTTTCTAATATTCGGTGCATAAAAAGCATTTTAACCGTTAGGTATACGACCAAATATGGAATCATGTCTTGTTGAAGCCAATTCCTATTATGCTTTGGTCGATCGGTTCTACCATGGAGGAGGAGCTAGGGGATTAAAAAATTTTGTGGGTCGGCCATTAACGTTACTTGTGTCCTGTAAGGGGTGATAGAGGAGAGATTCAGATTTTAATTCCTTTTCAGGGTCGAGTTAATGAACCTTTCAGTGGTTGGTGAGAAAAGGGCAGGTTTCTTGGTATATTAAGTCACTTCTTTAGTGCAACTTGGGCATTTTTTTATTACTAAACTTATTTTCCTTACTCAATTTAACACGACACTACACGTTTTAAACTGTAAATGAAAGTAATCATCCTTCTATCTAAAGCAAAATAGGTAGCTAGAATTGTTGTCGTCAGAGTGATTTCAGTAATCTAACTTTAATTCTTTCATATAGGACAAGAATCGATCTTTTTCTGCATTAAGGCTAAGCATTTAAAAGACTTTAAGGCAAAGCAAGATGGCTGTTAACTATCTCATACAGGTCAGAAAGAAATATCAATTGTTGACAACAAACAAGGCGGCCTGTTGTAAAGCAATATCTGAAACCGTATTGAATTGTGGTAGGCAATAAAGTAATTATCATTTCCTTCAAAGTCAATCATGTTGTATACTTCCCATTAACGCAATTTAGTTAGGGGACCATGTCCATGTGTTAGTTAACCATAATGGAATCATTTAGGCATCAGTCAAGAGATGAACCCAGATTAATAAATCCAAACCCAGATTAAAGTAGCTGCATAATTACATGAGCCCAATGAGAACACAACGGTCGTTCCAGAATAAATTTTATAATGAGAATGGCACAGACAGATCAATCTAAAATAGAAATCATTATCTAAGCAAATGGGTAATGGGATCGAGTCAGAATCATGGACGGAGCCATGTATAAGGGTAGGGCGGCCATGCCCTCCCTTTCAATTTTTTTTTAAATGTACTTATATAATTTTTT
>JAOTBA010000004.1:8870009-8893840 GCA_025629845.1 Erythroxylum squamatum | reverse complement strand
TATCTAACCAAATCTTTTATATAGATTATAACATAAGTAAACTAATATCGAAAATAAATATTAAAATATATAAAAAAAAGTCAAATAATATTATTTAAATCTTAAAATAAATATCCAAGTTGAGTAAATAGTTAAATACATAATAAATGGGAAGATAGATTTGTGGGTATTATGGGAATTGTGTGTAAAACATAAGGACAAAAGGAACTAAAAATAAACTCATTAATTGACCTGAAAAATCTACCTGAAAAAATACTATTTTTAGAAGCTCTAAATTTGAGCTTCTTAAAAAGTTATATTTTAACTGCCAAAAAAGTTATATCTATTAAAGAAATATTTTTTATTTTATCGTCAAATATCTATTTAAAAAAAAACTTTTGTAAGGAAGAAAATTACTTATTAACCTTTCAAAAGTCCATCCAAATAGCCACTCGATTGTAAGAGTACTCAATGAATGTGTACGGAGGAAGATCAAAATGGCGGTGTAAACCAAGAAATAATCGACTTTCAGAGATGTTGATTTCCACGGGATTGCTCTTGTTGGAAATGTATACTATTACGTTATCGTTAATGACTTTATGAAGCGCATGGGTACGCTCCGATATGGTCGGTTTCTTATTGATTGAAAATTAGTTTTAATGTTAAGACTGTAAGCCGATAGTGAAATGTTTTACTTTTAGAGCTCCTCTACTTCTTATTGACTTTGGAATCATATCATTAATGCGGTTGGACACGTCGGCTTGCAAATTCCCGGAGTTTGTGATTCATGCACTACCATTTGAGGTTGTTCTTGTTACATTTGTCACTTTTGTGCTACGATCAAGGGATCTTTATATGCATGGATATATCTTCTAAGTTCACGCCACAAACATGGACTTCCTGTTTTCCAACCACCCCTTGAATTACTGTGAAATCATATCGATGTTGGTTGAAATCGAAAAATTAAAAAAATAAAGTCGTCTTTCCAAGCTTATGGTTGACAACTAATGAAAAAAGAGCATACACCTATAACAAAGAAGGAAACAGAGGAAGCCCAGAGACAAATTTCTAAATAAACAACTGCGATATTTATTTCATTAAACGTAGCCAATTATATAGGCTTATAACAGTACAACTCTTCCTGAATAATCTCACAAAATACACGTCTTTAATTTAACGTGGACTAAATTCAACAACCACAACAAATTCCTAAATACCAAGTCGTCCATTATTTATAAAAATATCTTAACAATGGTCATGGAAATGAAAGTCTAGCTTGTACAAGGACGAGTGGACGACAGTAGTCGATGAAGACGTGACAATCCTAGAAAACTAATCCTAGCAACAGGCCACCCGATCATAATTAAATGGTTCAAATTTTAATTAAATTTGAGTTATAAATTAATAATAAAGTTTTACACTAAATTGAAGTCTATTATTTGACAAATTGTGGCATATCACGTTTGTAGTTAACAAGGGGTATTGTTGGATTTTGTGGATAGGTAACAAAGGATTTGCTTGTAATATTGGAGTTTGGTTGGGTCGGTCATGCTAGGCCCAAGCCCAATCTCAGAGCGGCCCACTTCCAGATGTTGACCTATTTCCTGCATGTATTTACTATATAAGTTTATCACCTCATCATGAAAAAGGTACGAATTTAAAACCCTAGCATTCTTTATTCATAGCCGCCAAAATCCTCACAAAAAGACTAACTTGAGCGTCGGAGGGGCCTACCAGCAGTCCGCCAGTCAACCCCCGGTGTGCCTTTTATTGTTTTGCAGGTAATTCCTAGCTGGAACTAAACGAATTTATGGATCTAAATAGCGGCGTCCAGCCTCACAAAAATCAGATAGAACCAGTTGGCGCCCACCGTGGGGCCGGGCGTCAGGGCACCACGTCCAGAAGCACTCAGATCAGTCAGGTGGCAGCAGCAAATCCTGATGTAGCCGCTGTCGCAGCACTTGCACTACAATGAATGGGCTTGCGATTACCCGCCGCCCTTCCGTTGACACATCATGATCCCCAGATCTGTCCTCCACCCATCACCCAAAACCCTAGCACAGATGAGCTACTGCAGAATAATCACACACAGTCCTCACACCCAAATGATCAACCACCACCCCAAAGCCAAGATCAAGAAGAACAGAGCGTAGCCCTGGAGGACAACGCCGGAACCAATTTGCACCCTCACATTCAGCACCCCCTAAATGCAAATCCTCCTGCACCACAACAGATCTCCCTCACCCAAAGACAAGTAGAGGAAGCGGCCGATCTACTGCTTCGCCAAATCTTACAGTCTCGGACAGCACAGTAGCAAACCCCCACTCAGCAGATAGGTGTGATGGCCGATCTTCATTCTACTGAAGCTCTGGAAAAAATTGTAGACGATCGAATCAATATGGCCATGAATTCCTGCCCGGATCAGCCATCAACACAGTATCGCTCACCTTTCATTCCGGAGATCCTGGATAGCCTTCCAGCGGTCGGTACAAAGATACCAATGCCAGAAAAATATACCAGAAAGATCGATCCCCTCGACTATCTGCAGCATTTTCAATCGATGATGAACCTACATTGCGTCCCTGATGCCATTCAATGTAAGGCCTTCTGTACAGCCTTTCAAGAAGGAGCCCAAAGATGGTTCAACAGCTTACCCCCACGTTGCATAACCAGTTTTGAGGATTTTAAGCTGCTATTCCTCAACCAGTTTGCTACAAGTAAACGGCCACAGAAGACTGCCTTGGAAGTGATGCAGTTGACCCAAGGAAGGAACGAAAGTTTGCGGAAGTTTATCACTCGGTTCAACAATGAAGCTGTTGAAGTCCCTGACCTCACTTGCTCATCCATGTTGGCCACCCTTATGAGCAACACGAGGGATGAAGAGTTCAAGAAATCATTGGCCCTTGATCAGCCCAAATCTATTCAAGAGATAAGAAATCGGGCGGATAAGTATATCCAGCTAGAGGAAGTGTTGAAAAATACAAAACATAGAGTGGATGACCGTTGGCCGAGCGGCAGAACAAATGATTCACACAAGCGACAGAAGGATCAGTCTAGCTGGAGAAAGCCGATCGATCGACAGAACCAGTAACAAAAGGTTAAGGCCGAGCGACGTAAAGATCAGTGGTTATGTTCTAAGAAAGGCTGAGGCGGCTGGGAAACATCCTGGAAAGATCGGTCAGACACGGGAAGGACCCTATCAAGCCATGGCCCTTACATCCCGCGCAGCACGAACGACAAGATTCTACCGAGGCAGTGGAGTTCTCAAAACTTGAAGACGTTTTACCAACATATATGCTTTACTTTATTTATTTCTTTGACTTGTATTTCACTATTGCTTATGCACTCGTACATGTAGCTAGTGGGTACCTTTTTTCTAGCCTTGACAGTCAGGTTTTTTAACGGCCCACGCCCCTATCATCATCAATAAAGAATTTCAAATTTCTCGGCACAGAAGTCTCGTCAACATGGGCTACAGGGAGAACATTCTACCGGCTGTTTGTCATCAGCATCGTTCGGCCAGGTTGCCAAGACAAGATCCTTGGAACCCTCGGCCTCAGCATCGGTCGACCTCAACATCGTTCGGCCAGGTTGCCAAGACAAGATCCTTGGAACCCTCGGCCTCAGCATCGGTCGACCGATGCATAGTTCGGCCAGGTTGCCAAGACAAGATCCTTGGAACCCTCGGCCTCAGCATCGGTCGACCTCAGCATCGTTCGACCAGGTTGCCAAGACAAGATCCTTGGAACCCTCCGCCTCATCATCAATCGACCTCAACATCGTTCGGCCAGGTTGCCAAGACAAGATCCTTGGAACCCTCGGCCTTAGCATCGGTCGACCTCAGCATCGTTCGGCCAGGTTGCCAAGACAAGATCCTTGGAACCCTCGGCCTCATCATCGGTCAACCTCAACATCGTTCGGCCAGATTCTTACGCATTAATCAACCATGATCCTTTCAAATCTCATGACCGAATGACGTGTATTGTACGTGAAAAGACAACCCCTCATACGAACCTGATGACAGTCTAAGCTTCATTTACAGAATTAAGGAGACAACGAAGGACTTTCAAACGAAGCTCTTGTTCCACCTTTGCTGCAGAATTGGCATTAAGACCTCTCTCTTCATGTCCTCACTATTGAGCCGCAATGCAATCTCCTGGTCCATCGCTCGGGAGACTTCAGCGAATTGGTCAACACGATGATACATTTCAGAGGCGAACGCCAAATCCTTTGCTAAGCCGCTCACGAAGCCAACCATTACCTCCTTGTCGCCCAGCGAATCCAAAAACTCTTCGTCTGCAGGAGGAACAACCTTCTGGGCAACGAGAAGAGCAACATCGGTGTCCCTAAGCGACGCAGTCTTGCTTAGACTGATCGTAGATACCCACTTTTCGGAGCTGGGTGCTCGCTCCTTCCCCTTACCTTTGTCCGATCGGCAAGGCGACTATTCGACATTCCGAGCAGGTTTCTTCCTTTTGAGCAGTCGATCCACCTCATTCTCCATAACCGCTCAGTCCTCACTTGCCGCTCGGATCAGCAGTGCCTTAGACTGTTTAGGCACAGTCGGCTGATCGAGCACTGTAGACTGTTCTGGTACTGTTGACTGAGCGACATTCTTGCTTCGCTCCTTCACCTTCAAGGCAGGCCTCACACCACCGATCAAGAAAAAAGCTGTCCGAAACAGCAAAGTAGCCTCCTAAATTTAGTGCTTTGATTAGACGTTGATGTCCGATCGTTTGGGCCTATCACGAGCTGTTATGCAGACGAGCCGCACATATCTTATGTACTCCATCGATCCTTATCTCTGATCAGACTCGAAGAGTAGGGGGCTTATGGTCGGGTAGGTCTCGCTAGGCCCAGGCCAAGACCCGGAATGGCATGTGAGCTGGTCGGCCCATTCATTAATGGTGACCTAATAGTGACCTAAACCTAGCAAGTATTGCTTATATAAGGTACTACTCCTTTGTGACACAGGTACGACATTAGCACCCTGGTATTCCCTGTTTTAGCCACCAAAACCTTCACAAAAAGACTAACTTGAGCGTCGGAGGGGCCTGCCGGCAAACAACCCCCGGCGTGCCTTTCATTGTTTTGCAGGTATTCTCTAGTTTAAGCCATTCAGAGCATGGATCCAAGTAACGGCGTCCAGCCCCAACAGATTCAGATGGAACCACATTGGAACGACTCTCAGGACTCTCTCCCCTTCAGCGCCGACAGAAGTAGGCAATAAGGTTCCCTAAGAACGCGCATCTGATCTTTCATAACTCTTGCTAATTAATTACTTTTAATTAGACAGTACAAACCAAAGAAAAAAGTTAATTGACCGCTTAAAGTTCGTCGAAGACCAAAATTAACACCACATTGCGCCTGGCTCTTAGGGACCTTTTATGTTAATCTCACACAATTTTTTTAAAATAAAAATTAGATAACTTGTATGCATGTTACTTATGGTAATTTCAACCGGTTGAGTAGTATTTCCACAAGTGGGTAATTTTAATTAATTTTGACACTCGTGTTGACCAGCTAACTAGAGGCGGCTAGTAATAGCAACAGCCAAACCCAAACAGAGGCAGTCAGAACTAGAACAGTAACACTAGAGAATGAATAAAAACTAGATGAGAGCCCAATCAATGAGCAGTCGGAAGTGTTGAATAGATGCAACCAAGTCAAAAATTCTTTTCAATCTTTTGGATTCTGAATGGCGAGATAATGATTTCATTCTTAATTAGGTGATCAAACGGTCTTTGTAAATTTTTTATAATCGAGGAAGACAAAAATAACTTTTAGAATATAAAAGTTTTTGTTATAATAAACTTTTCGGGAACAGATCTTTTGTTTTTTTTTCAACCATCCCATGCAATAAATTGGATGGTTGAGATGTATGGATTCCAAAATTTTTCCTACTCTTGTTTTTTGTCTTTGACTTTCGATCCATGTTTCACGCGGAAGCATGCTTTTGGAAGTGATAGGACTAGGATCAACTCCAGCGGCGAAGTTTGACAAACGCTAAAAGAATCAGACTGAAATTTATGGGAATTAAATATTTCAAAAATCCTTTATAAATATCCCCCACTTGTCATGTTCTCACTGCATTTACAGTATTTTCTATGATTTCATTACTTAATTCCACAAGATAAGAAATAGATAAAACCAAAAACCGTAATTCTAAGACAAAAACATAAAACAAAATGTCAAACATTGTAAATTATATTGCCGTGTTGTAACATAGTAAAAGTAGTGCAATTTGATAAAATTAAATTGATAAAATTAACACAATTATAGACAATCTCTTAATTGTAGATAATCCCATAATTAAGGGATTATTCTTAACTGTAATATCTAGCTATATTAGGAAGTAGAAATATTTCCTAATAAGGAGTCTTCCTAAATTAGAAGACTACCAAAATCATGTACCCTATTTCTATATAAGGACCTACGGGTCTATAGCATAATAAGAAAATAATTTTCTTCATACATCTAAATTATTACATGGTATCAGACCCTCACGCTCTTCCATGAATTAGAAAGTTGCAATAATAGGGTCTCGATCTTCATCTTTTAAGACCACCACTAGCGCAACCCCTTCCTTTGGATCAGGGAATCAACCTTATTTAGTCAACACACACTCAAAAAATTCCTTACAAATTTCAATTCAGAAGTTGAATAGAAGAAACTATTTAGAATGGTCTCAATCAGCCTGTCTTGTGATTACATTTAAAAGAAACAAATTTTGTAAATATACTAAGTATTTTTCCACTTACCTGTTTAAAAAGAAAAATTATTTTTCCTAATTATTTATAATAAACCTTAAAATAGTAAAGTCAAACTTGGCTGAGTAAAAAAAAATAGTTTTTAGTTTTATCATTTAAGAAAAAAGTTCAATAAAAAAATTTCTTACTAAAATTTATGCGTAATTAAGATGTCATATTATTCAAATTTTATTTTATAAAAGAAAATTAATTAAAATATTATTATTATTATTATGAATAATTTAAAGGAAAGATTTTGAGTACAAGATTAAAGAAAATTAAATTGGCAAGGATTTTTCTTTCTAATTTCACATAATAAAAATTGAACTAATTAATACAGTTACTATAAAACTTAAGAGTAATACAATTGATATTAATTATTATAGTTTGAAATAAAATTATTTCTTTATTGAAAGTTGATATTATATAGTCAAAGAAATGATGTTTGAGATTATACTTTTTTATAGACAAATTAAAAGGAATTATTTTTTGATTGTACATACTACTACCTACACCTTTAAGTAGTTGACGTTATGATACAAATATTCAAATTGACAAAAATAGATATCAAAGGAAAAACATTATTAAAGAGTGTTTATTTTATTTATGTTTCATTTTAAAAAATCATAACAAGTTTACATAAACATTTTTATTTTTACAAGTTACGACAATTGGTTTTCAAAGCTAATTTTTTTTTCTTTCTTTTTCATTTCTCCTACTATCACTTTGCCATACAACGCAGCGGCACAGAACATAGGATAAAGAGGGTTTACCTTTTTCCATTGGTTAATAAATATTTACTTAACTTTTACTAACGATAAAAGTAGCTCAATCTTTTTATAGCTCAAAAATCTTCTTGATTCTAATGGCAGTTCTATAGTTTCAAACTTTGGGTTGAGTTCATTGTCTAAACATTTTTTTTATTATGCTTTATATTCTATTTCTATGTAGTAAGCTTACTTTAAAGAAATATAGTAATATAGAAAGTCCTTAATTTTTCTGTCACTAATAAATGCTTATTCTAAGTAGTGTCCTCTTTTTTTTTTTAATCAAATTACCATACTAAAGAGCTTATATCATACTAATGTGAATAAGTCAAGTTAACAATGTTTGATCTGATTTAGCAGAAAATAATACCATCTGATTTAGGAATGCATCTGTCGCATAAAATAATACCATCTGATACAAAAGTGATCCATTAACTATTTATTGGTACTGCCTGTAAAGACTTGAATGGTTCCAGCATATATTTTCAGAGTTATTTCCTACTGTAGTCGTGGATACTATAATGTGTTTAAAGGAATGACATGTCTTATAAAAGAGATATAGAGACAGGACTTAATCAGGCTGCAACTTGTATTCAGCATAATTTTCCTGAAGAAAACTATGATATAAATTACATCTTAATTGTTCCAATCCAACAAACAGAATTTTCCCAGCTAAAACTATAGTCTGTTCCACACACTAGAGTATCTACTATTTGAATAATGCTAAGTCAAGAGGAATAGAGTTTAACATGTGAGAGAATGTCCTTGTTTCTAACTCCTCACCACTGCTAGTGTTCAGGCAGTGGTGTTCCATACCTATCCTCCCTGAAATTCTTCCCCTGGGGATTCATCTCTTACCTGCCAACTCCTGGTCTAAGATTGGGTTCCTCAAGTCACAAATCTATAATTGTATTAGTATTCCTTCTCTCACTATTCGTCTCTTCCTCTCCTAGTTCTATATTTGACTCTGTTCCTTACCTATGCCTCCTCAAACCACAAAACTGTCAACAGGTAAATTCCCAGTATGTCCTAACAGCTCTTCCTTTTCTGGAAGAATAACCTCTCTTGCAAAAACCCTAGCTGACACAAAGAACTTAAGACCTAGTGGACTCCCCGTGAGGGTAAATGGTCTATCAACAAGCCTTCTTTTGGGCCCTCCAACCAAACCAGAAACAATCAATATCAGCACGAAAAAGGAGGAGACAAGGAATAATAGCCTCAGCCAGCTGTATCCCAACGAGGTCACTGCTGAGAAAAGTTCTCAGGGTTAGCGGGTCTAGAATTGGCAGAGTTAACCCCCAGCCTACTAAGACCTACTGATAAAGATAGTTTGTCTGCAAATGGAATGAGCGTGCCAAGCCTAGTGAGCTCAATCTATATGGGTTCTTCTGATCCAACTGGAATCAAGCTTAAGGACAATCTCCCCTCGGAGAAGAAAGTCCCACTGAGCAAGAAGAAATGGTGACTAAGAAAAACCCTAGGCCCAACTTCAGCATGTGCAGTTCAGGTACATCCCCTTCATCTCTATCCCCAAATGAAATTCATAAGAATGATATGAAAATTACTGCTGTAAATGGATGTTGGAATCCCGATATCATTCCAGCTAAAACTATGGGTAAGTCCTGGTGTGCAGTTTGTCCAAATTAGGATGAAAATTGCCCCAAGTTCAGAAATATTTTCCCATAGTGGAGGGGAATATAATGGTTAGGCCATCATCTGCTGTAGCAGATATAGGAGCCAATTTATGGTCAAACTGCCTTGTTAGGTACTTCCTTGAAAAGAATGAAACGTGGGAAGAAGTTGATCTGCCAAAAGGGAAGAAACCCGTGGGGTGTAGGTGGATATTCACGGTCAAATATAGGGATGATGGTTTCATTGAGAGGTATAAAGCGAGACTAGTAGCAAAGGGCTATACTCAAACCTATGGGATGGACTATAAAGATAAATTTGCACCTGTGGCCAAATTAAACACTATCAGACTATTGCTATCTATAGTTGCTAACTTCGATTGGCCCCTTCAACAACTTGACATTAAAAAAGTCTTCTTGAATGGCAAACTGAAGGAAGAAGTATATATAAAACTTCCTCCAGGGTTTGATAAGGACGAAGAAGGAAACAGAGTATGCAAACTAAGAAAATCCTTATATGGACTGAAACAATCACCACGAGCTTGGTTTGAAAGATTTGCCAAAGTCCTAAAAATAGAAGGATACACACAAGCTCAGTCTAATCATACAATGTTCTTTAGAATTAGAGAAGGTAAGAAGACAATTTTGATTGTGTTGTGTATGTAGATGATATTGTTGTAACTGGTGATGATGCAGAGGAAATTACAAGACTCAAGTCAGCTTTGAGGAAAGAATTTGAAGTTAAAGAATTAGGAGAAATGAAGTATTTTCTAGGCATGGAAATAGCTAGATCAAAGAAAGGGATTTACATCTCACAAAGGAAGTACATTCTTGATCTGAAGTACATTCTTGATCTCTTGAAGGAGGCAGGAATGTTAGGATGTAAACCAAGCACTACCCCCATTGAAATTACAAAATTTGAAGATGAAGATAAACTGGCTAACCGTGAAGAATACCAGACAATAGTGGGAAGGCTAATTTATTTGTCTTATACTAGACCAGATATTGCTTTTGCCGTGAGTGTTGTAAGTCGATACATGCATGCACCAAAGAGCAAGCATTTTAAGGCAGTTTATAAGATCTTACGGTAGTTAAAGGGTACTCCTGGGAAAGAATTATTATTCAAAAAGGGAGATCAAAGAACAATTGAAATATATACTGATTAAGATTGGGCAAGTTCAGAAGAGGATAGACGATCAACCACTGGATATTGCACTTTCGTGTGGGGAAATTTAGTCACGTGGCAAAGTAAGAAGCAAAAGGTGGTAGCCAAGAGTAGTGTAGAAGCTAAACTAGTAGTAGTCGCAAAAGGGATTTGTGAAAGTCTCTGGTTAAAAATGGTGCTGACAAAATTGGGAATCATTTTTGAGTCACCTATAAAGCATTATTGTGATAACAAGGCAGCCCTATGCATGACACACAATCCAATCCACCATGAGAGAACAAAGCATGTTGAAGTTGATCAACATTTTATCAAGGAAAAGATAAAAGATGGACAATATGCCTAACTTATGTACCAATGAAGAAGCAGACAACAGATGTATTTACCAAAGGACTTCAAAGACAAGTGTTTGAAGAATGTATCAGCAAGTTAGACATGATTGATATCTATGATCCAACTTGAGGGGGAGTGTGGTCAAGATACGGTATTATCACTTAATATTGTGATAATCTGATTGTAATCAGATTATATAGATTAGATAGCATTATCTTAGGATTATCTCCTGTAGTTGTATAGATTCTCTATCCCATTCAGTATTCCTATTCATGTATATATCTACTACATTCTCTAAGAAATATAATATAGGGCAAAACAGCTCTTATTCACACATATGGGTAAAGACATTTGAAATTTTTTTAACTTTCAAAAAAAGACATTTGAATACTGTGAATACGTGCAAGTATTTCTTTACAATGATTGTCCTTTTGACCCATCGTGAATACAATTCCATTTTGGTCTCTATTGAATAAAAATTGTTTTTTTCCTTTTCCTTTGCATTTGGAAGGGATTTCTTTGGTATGGAGCCAACACACTGTTTCCTGCCATTGTTCCTACCCTGCCATTGCCTTGAAGCTTGCCCAGAAACTTGTGAATTCATAAGAACCTCAGTTGTAATTTATGTAGTGAAGATAAAGCTACTTAGTTATTCATGGTTGTGGTCTTAATTTTGAGCTAGTATAATACTGGGACCACGTGAATAAGCATGTTAACGATTGCATCTTGGCCTTTGATTTGTGATCTGTAATTTAAGACTTCTCCAACGGGAGAAATCTAGTGTGTGTTTTATTATATGAGCTAGTTTTGCATGGCATCTATTTTCCGTTTTTGGCCGATTTTTACTGATTCAGTGAAAAAATTTCATTCTTTTCATCCATAAGGATCTCAGTTCTATGCCTTAAGTGGGATTTAGATTTAATGATGTGGGTCCAGTGACATGCTTATGAAAAAGTAAATGCTCATTGGTGACCAGTAATTCTGTTCTCTGCAGATGTGCTCCTGGATGATTTTGTTGTTGCTGATAATTCACCATTTCAATCTGACTTAAATTCTCCCACATTGACATCCGAGAGAGCCTCAACTATAACAAGTCCCAGGACAAACCACTCCACATTGAATTCTTATGGAGTGCATTCAACTCCAGATAATGGAGCAGAGATACCTTTATCTGGTGGGATAAGGTTGTAGCTTTCTTCCAATTTCCCTTGGTGCATGTATTTGATGATAGTAATACACTGTTTATCCTCACTCTTGTGAAGTTACTGACACCTTCTTTAACAGCATGGAAAAAAATTCTATGGACAAACTTAGGGAGGCTTCTGCTGCTGAAGCGGAAGCAGCCAGTGCTGTCTGGCAAGCTGCTCAAGCAGCATCTGCCAATTCAACCGAAGACACTTCTGTATCTGATGACAACTATCAAACTGCTGAAGTAACCTCGGATGGTAGTGAGACAGAGGCTGATGTCCGCCTTCATTCGAGAGCTGTAAGTCACTTTCATCTTTGAATTCTATGTAGTTTTCATTTAAATTGCTAATATGCAAGAACACGCAATTCTATTCCAGGTTGTGGTTGCGAAAGAGACTGTTGGAAGCCTGGGTGGGATGGTAAGACAGCTGTCATTGGATCAATTTGAAAATGAAAGCAGACGAATGCTTCCAGTGAATAATGATACACCGTATGCTGTCAAAAAGTTCACCAGACAAAAGTCACCACAGGGCTTGCACAAGAAGGCAAGTACTAATAGCTTAAAACTGTTACCGATGCATGGGCCAGTGGGTAATTATTTACCATCTTGCAGGTTATTTCTACATTGCTTAGACCTCAAAACTGGAAGGCTCCATCCAATAGAAAGTTTTTCCTTGACTCTTATGAAGTTGGTGAGCTATGTTACGTTGCTGAGCAGATATTTATGCAAGAGCCCTCAGTTCTTCAGCTAAAAGCTCCAATCAAAGTCTTTGGTGATCTTCATGGACAGTTTGGTGATTTGATGCGATTGTTTGCTGAATATGGGTTTCCTTCAACTGCAGGAGACATCACGTAAGTATGACATCAGCTATAAAAATAGTGTGAGCCATGGTCAAGGGATGCGCTCAAACTGATCAATGACACTTCTAATTTGGTTCAGCCCTTGCAATTGGGATAAAAGGACAAATAAGTAAAAGTGTTTGGTCTTTATTCGGTGGCCTAGCTAAGGAATCTCCCTACATAATCATATAATTTCTTGTAGTTTTTCACCCTTTACTTGTTTGTCCCCATTATGAAGTTTAGGGCAATCCACCTTAATGCATTTCAAAAGATATTTCTCTCTCTTTTTTTTTTCTCTGGCCTGGATGGATAGTAATTGCTTTCTGTCCCCAAATTCTCATTCAGAGGTCTGCATGAAAAGTGAATGCCTTGTCCCTGAAATTGGGACAGAAATTAAATGGTTATCAGAAGTAGCTTATAGTTCTACATATGTTGACACTGTGACACGTTGCTGGTTTCAGGTATATCGACTATTTGTTTTTGGGGGATTATGTTGACCGTGGACAGCATAGCTTGGAGACTATAACTTTACTTCTTGCTCTTAAGGTAAAACTTCAGCTTTTTTCTAATTTATGGTTAACATTAATATTTAAGCCCTCTGTGCTTTCCTTTTTGCTTGATACTATGGTTTTGCAGATTGAATATCCTGAAAATGTTCATCTGATTCGGGGAAATCATGAAGCTGCTGACATAAATGCACTTTTTGGCTTCCGTCTGGAATGCATTGAGAGAATGGTTTGGGAAAAAAAGATTATATTAGTTATCATTTTGGAAATTTGAAATTTTGTATTAGTGGATAATTAGAGAATTTGTAGGGAGAGAGTGATGGGATATGGGCATGGACACGGTTCAATCAACTTTTCAACTACCTTCCCCTTGCTGCACTTATTGAGAAGAAAATCATCTGTATGCATGGTGGGATTGGAAGATCTATTCATTCGGTTGAACAAATTGAGAAAATTGGAAGGCCCATCACAATGGATGCTGGCTCCATAATCCTAATGGACCTTCTGTGGTATAATTTTCTTCAGTATTTTTAATTTATTGCTATTCCATGTTACTCTATTTTTCTTAATCTGAGTCATTTCTTTTACAGGTCCGATCCAACAGAAAATGATAGCATAGAGGGCTTGAGACCGAATGCTAGAGGTCCCGGTCTTGTCACTTTTGGGGTATGCTTTTCATTGTTTACTGTCTCCATGCTTTTATGCATGATTAATTCATTTGTAGCATGCACTAGCATTTGCAAAATTGCAAGTCATGGTGGAACAGATTGAACTCTGCGTGTCTATACTCTATTACTTAGATGTCTGTGAATCAGACTTGGAAAGAAATTTTGAAGTGCTTCTAGATGAACGTTGACTTGGTAGTTGACATCAGTCATGGAATACTTGAAGATCTCATCATAAATCTTTGCAGTCTGAACACTTTTGCCTGTTGGTAATTTTTACTGAAGTTTCTAAAAAAAAATTTGTTCATCTGCAGCCTGATCGTGTCACAGACTTCTGTAAGAAAAATAGGCTGCAGCTAATAATCAGGGCACATGAATGTGTTATGGATGGGTTTGAGCGTTTTGCTCAGGGTCAACTGATTACTTTGTTTTCTGCAACAAACTATTGTGGTAAGCTGATATTGCTTTACTTTTGTCCTGATTAATTAATAGTCGTCGATTTCCTCATTTGAGTTTTCATCTAGGGACTGCCAACAATGCTGGAGCCATATTGGTAGTAGGTAGGGGCTTAGTAGTTGTTCCAAAATTGATTCATCCCTTGCCGCCACCCCTTCAATCACCTGAGACCTCTCCAGAACGTGTAATAGATGATACATGGATGCAGGTAATAGTTGTAACGGTTTCAATTTCAGATTGATGCCTTCTATTTTCACCAATAAAAAAAGGCCTATCACCGTTGTATTGTCTTGCAGGAGCTTAACATCCAAAGACCACCAACTCCAACTCGTGGTCGCCCCCAACCGGACCTTGACAGGAGTTCACTTGCATACATATGATGTGACCAGACCCCTTTCATGATCAAGACAGGGCATTGCTGATCCACTTGACACAAAGCTTGACCCGCCCTTTGGTAATCACAACTTTATAAGAGTTTATCCCGCTACGCATGGTAGTGATGGTTTTGTTGTAATTTTAGATGTACAAAGTTACAGGAGATGAGAAACTTACCAAGGTTGTTTTAACATAATTTTTAGTTTATTGAGTGTAAGATATGTGCAATTTGTGTGGTAAGATAAATTTATTTTTGTGCTGCTTGTGGAGGAGAGTTTATTAGATTTATGCGTTGTAATATCAACAGTTGTAGATTAATTCTAAGGAAATAAAGGTTTCCATTTATATGTATCTTAGGAAACCTCATCATTAATCAAGATATGGACTTCATTTCTACCATGATACACACAAGATCTAGAATTTATGACACGTGAAAACTTTATTTGGAGTAGAATGTGAAATGCTTTCTTTTGTTAAGACATAACAGCATCTTGCACTTGCACTTGTACACGCACATATTTCTGGAGGTATTGGGGTCTGGAAAACAACCAGTTTGGCTCATATTTGGAGTCTGGAAAACAACCAGTTTGGCTCATGTTCGGAGTCTTCACAAAAGTGACAGTAAACTGTTACGTTAACTGATGACAGATAGTAGTGAGACAAGGAATGAGAAAGAGAACGTAACAAAATACGATCAGAAAAAGTGGAAACGTGGAAAATATCATACCATCCTGTTAGTACGGTACGATTGATTCACTGAAATTGATATCATTCTGTTACAAGGTAGTCGTCTTTATCATTGCATGACGTGTCGTATATACCTCTATATATTAAAGGGGTCCTTGGTTAAGAGTTACGAGAAAAAAAGGAATGAATAATAATATTAATATGGTTGGTTAGTTATTATGATTGATTAAAAAGTTTTTTCATACTCAAGTTTTAGGTAATAGTCCATACTTTTCATGTGTGGGAGGAATGATTTTGATTCCTACCAATAGTAATATTTTTTAATTCTTTAATTAAATATAATTAAAATATAATTAATTAAATTGTAATTAATTGAAATATATTCAATTAAAGTATAAAATATAAATAAATAAATAAAGATAAATTCTAATTAATTAATTAAATAAATTCTAATTAATTAATTAAAATATAATATAATATAATTAATTAATTAAGATAAATTCTAATTAATTAATTAAAATATAATTAATTAATTGAAATAATTAATCAAGATAAAATCTAATTAATTAATTAAAATCTAATCTAATTAATTAAAATCTAATTAAGATGTAATTAATTAAAATATAATTAATTAATTACTTAAAATATAACATCATTTGCATTATCAGAGGAATGTAAATTGTATTAAACTATATTACTTGATTCTACTATAGCAATGGAATGGTGGATATTATGGTTATGTCGATGAATTGCACAATATTTTAGATGATTAAAATATATTTTGCGGATATTATGTAACTAATGATATGTTAATGCAAGAAAATATTAGAGTATTTTTTTCTTCAAGAGCTATTAGAAAGAAAAAACCAAATATACTTGATTTTAAACATTCTATCATTATAATTAGGGTGCATAAATTAAAAATAATCAATTAAATTCTATTTAAAATTTGATATAAAACAAAATTTAACAAATTTTTATTTCTCAACATTTTTAACAAACCAACCATGGTAATGGTAATCATTCCTTCATCTTAACCAACCATCATAATTATAATGATTATATTCATTCTCATTCCTCACTATATTCATTCCCATTCTCATTCTCATTGTCCTCTGTGAACCAAGCGCCCCCTAATTATAAATATTATATAGTATTTAACTAAGTACGTAGTATAGTAATTTTATTTTCGTACGACTTCATTTTTAGTTGGCTCTTAGTGGCCATTAGTTTCCGCGCCTTTTTTCGTAACAAACCCCTCTTCTTTAAGAACTTTGTCAACAAAGTTGGCATCTGGAAAGCGACTTTATCATTCAAATATGAATTCCTAAGTTGAATCTTCATGGGATCCATTTATCGATTGTAACAGTACTTGAGGAAGAGTTTATTATGATATTTTACGATCCTACTATCTAGAATAACCTCAGGATTTTCGTATATGCTTAACAATGTTGCTGGTAGTTCAATGGAGATTTCTCTTCTGACACATTTCTTGAGTTGGTGTATAAGAATAAGTCAGGTGGATTAAGGAGTTAGAAGGAAGAAACAGCTTGTATGCCACTTTACCCGCCCTCTCAAATATGATATAGGCTATAATAAAAGGGCAGTAACTTCTGATTAATTCACCTTTGTAATGCATGTTCGTTGTAGTGTTAGAGCTTGAGAAACACCCAATCCCTAACTTCAAATATCGTTTTCATTCTCTTCTTCTCTACTTGTTGTCTCATGCGATTTTGAGCTTGTTTAGGATGAAACTTAGTGGTAGCAAAGGCTCTCTCCCACTGTCCCTCTCCCTCATTACCTAATGTATCAATAGATTAATGAAATCCCCTACAAAATAAAGCATGTAAACTGGTAGAGGGTATCTGTATAATTTCTCAAATGGAGACATGTTAATGGCAGTATGGTACATGGTGTTATACCACCACTCTGTCAATGATACCCATTCTGCTTAATTGGAAGGAGCCTCAACAGAGAAACATTGCAAATAAGTTTCCAACATTTTATTGACAACTTCCCTTTGACCATTAGACTAAGGGTGATACGGTAAGGAGAAGTTTAAACTCGCCCCTTGTAATTTAAATGTCTCCTTCCAAAACATGCTAAGGGGTCCTTATCTCTACTATGCTTTTCGGCATCCTGTGAAGTTTGAAGACATGATCCAAGAATATTTGAGCAATCACTATGCTATAATAGGATGGTTAATAGCTTTGAAATGACAATACTTACTAAATCTATCCACCATGACCATTAGACATGATTTTCATATTGTTTGATAATCCCTCCACAAAATCTAGACCAATTTCTCCCTAACATCCCCTTGATATTAGTAAGGGTTATAATTTCCCAAGATATGCCAACATAAGCCTTGATGTAATTTTGCATATCTTTGTTCAACCCTCTCTAATAAAATTCATTACATATTTTCTTAATTATTGTAGTGATCCTTGAGCAACCTCCATGCGGTTCATCATGACTCCAGAGATTAGCCTCCTTGGTAAGTTCTTGTCAAACCCTATCGTCAATCTTCCCTTCCACCTTAGTAATTCCTCCCTTCACTTATATTATTAGAATTTAATTCTCCTTTCTTTAACCTCTGAAGAACATCCTATATAGTCAAATCATTTTCCTAGTTGCTCCTAATTTCATCCATCAATTGTGTATGATCTTGGGTCACAGTTAAGGTAAGCAATTCAGTATTGGATGCTCTCAATAAGGCATCCACATCCTTATTTTCCTTTCCACTTTTGTACATCACCATAAAACTATACCTAAAGAGTTTGGGCAGCCACGTTTGTTAAAAGGGGCTTAAGATTCTTTGCTTAATTAAATAATTGAGATTTTGATGATTAGTATGTCTTAAAATTGTATACCATTGAGATAGTGACGCCACTGTTTGATGGCTTTAATGATTGGTAAGAACACTTTCTTGTAGGTAAAGAGCCCCAAAAATTTATTAGCTAAGTTTTTGTTTAAGTATGTAATAGGATATTGGTCCTATTGAAGAACTGCCCCATGCCTCTTTTGTATGCATCAGCATCAATAACAAAAGGTCGAGAGAATTTTGACATAGCAAAAACTAGAGATGTAGTGAGACATTCCTTCAAATACTCAAAGACTTATTTTTGCATTTCATCTTGGTTCTATTGCTATTAGTTTCTTCAACAGTTCAATAAGCAGCTTGGCCAAGCTAGCATAGTTCTTAATAAATCTTCCATAGTATTTGGTGAGTCTAAGAAATCTTCTTATTCTTTAAGGGATTTTAGTATTTGCCACTTCTAAATTGTCTCTATTTTTTTAATCATTAGTTGACACTCCTCTCTTAGATGTTGAATGTCCTAAGTAATTTGTCTGTCCCAACTACTTCCTTTGATAAAAAGTTGGTGATCTTAAAGGACCTTTATGGCTTCTTTAAGATGAATCAAATGCTAATCAAGGGAGCTATTATAGATGAGTATATCATAAAGAAGACTAAGAAAAATTTTCTCAAAACTAATATGATTATATCTTTCATGAGGCTCTGAAATTATGATGGGGTGTTCATCAATTCGAAAGGCGTTACTAGAAATTCACAGTGGCCTTTAGAGGTTTAGAATGCTATCTTTGCTTCATCTCCTTCGTATAACTTGATTCGATGGTAAGCATACCTTAGTAGGCATACCTTAAATCAAGCTATACAAAGGAATAGAAAATGTATCTTTTATGGTTTGTTTGTTGAGTTCTTTATAGTCTACGCATATTCTCTAAGAGTCATCTTTCTTCTTCACTACACCAGCGAGGTGCATAGACTAAGGTTGTGCCTTATGAATCCTTACTGCAATAATTCCCTTAATGGCTTTTCTATCACATCTTTTTTTTCTTTAAAGTACTATTAAGGCCTAATATTAATAGAATATATTCCCTCCTTCAACCACATTCGATGATCTTGAGCTCTTTGTGATGGTAATTACTATTATTCTTGGAATAATACTCCAAATTCTACTAACAACCATTGGGCTCATCAAATAAATTAGTTTGTTCCCCTAAATTCATCTTTGTAATTGATTTTCTAGAGAGTATGTTAACAACATCATATATAATCCCCCTACTCGAGACTCCTTAAACATTTTGTTCAACCTCCACTCAAAACCATTTTGGCCTCTTTACTTGGATTGCTTGATAAGGTTACCAATTGGTTTCCCCATCTGAATTTAATTATTCTAGTGTTTAAATTGCAAAGCACGCTATTCAATGTTGCCAGCCATTGTACCCCAACACTAAGTCATAGCTTCCTATGGAAATAATCGATTTGATTATAAATAGTACTCCTTGCATCTCCCACATGAACCCTTTGTAATTCTTAATTCTGCTGACATATTAGTTTGAGACCTCCTCCCACAGTGATTTGTATAACATGAATTTCCTCTAATTTGCATTTGAGTCTTCGAGCTATTGCTTCATCTAGAAAGTTATGAGTACTCATGTTATCTATAAGTAATTGTATAGGTCTCCTTTGAAGATAACTTAATACTTGCACATGTTCGTATTCTTTCTCTTCATTGACTCTTATCATGGCTTGGAAGGATAGATGAGGTGCCTCTAGTACTATCTCACCTTCCTCAACCCATTTTTTCCTTCTTCATTCTACATTTTATTGTACCCATCCATCATATATAACTAATATTGCTCTTTACATTTGTAGCATGGGATATAGTGATTGTCATATGAGAAACACAACCCCTTTTCCCTCTTTTTACCAAACTCCTTACTGCTCAATAATTTAGGCAAGTTGTAATTTCTATTAGAAGTTGCTTCGATGGCCGTCCCTTATGGTCCTGAGGTAGGTAGTAGTCCTTTATTCGCCTATGATTTCTCCATTAATATGCCTTAAATCCCCCTTTTGTTCTAGCATTAATATTACTTGTCACGTTAGAGGTCGTCTTATTATTATCTTTTAAAGATAGAGTGGAAGAATGGATCGTAGATACTTCTTCTTGCTTCCTTACTAAAGAATATGTTTGTTGGAGATTTTGGGGTTCCAGTAGCTTAATCATAACTTCCAACTCTAGTTTAAACCCTTTTAGGCAAAACCTTATCAATTATTCCTCTTATTTGTTGAAATATTTATCAAACTTAGCATAATATTCTTGTCCCAAATTCTCTTGTTTGAGTTCTTTAAAATCACTTATTGGATCCTTGAATATTTCTTCGTCAAACTTCTGCTTAATGGCACTAAACAACTCTCACTTTTCAGACGATTCTTCATTGTTAGCTAATACCACTCTTGGGCTTCTCCTTCTAAATGTATAACAGTGATCCCCACCTTTTTACTATCTAGTGTATTATCAAGCTTGAAAATTTGCTCATATTTGTATAACCATCCCCTGATCTAATTCCTAAACACTAGAAAATTGATTTTGATGAACCGTGTGGGAATCGTGTATCCTTCACCTTTTGATAAACTGTGTTCGTGATTTCGTCCTAACTTCTCATGAACTATTGAAACAATAACATCTCAGTAGAAATCATGCTAGGGTCTAAGAAGGTTCAGTAGTACACAGTCTTATTTCTAACTAGTAAAGAGGTTGTTTCCAATAAACTCACAGAAAAAAAAAGAAAAAAAGTTTTGAGAACTGTTTAAAGAAAATAAAAATAAAAAATAAACCAATAATTGTATTAAAAAGAATTGATATAATAAAATAAGAATAAGAAAATTCAAAATTCAAATAATAACTAAAAATATAATAAAATTAAAAAATAACATAAATACAAATACAAATACAAATACAAACACAAACACAAACACAAACACAAATAAATAATAATAATAATAAAATAGATAAATAAAAATAAAGATTAAAAAATAATAAGGGAGAAGTATTATAGATAAAGGTGTTTTAGAGTAAATACAAGACACAAGAATCGAAGGAAAGGTTTAAAAGACCTACTGAAAAAGAGAAGGACCTCTTTATATAGGATGTTCTACCTGTATCTTAGTTCGCCAAAATTTCCTATTGAAGGTTAAATCCTCGATAAGCTCTAATATAGTCATATCCTTCATGATTACGTCTCCTCAATTCTCCTTAGGTCTTCCTCTCTTTTTTTTCTTACAGTTGATTTCAATTCTCCCATGTCCTTTTCTTGTTTACCAGGTTGAATATGGTTTCCACCAATAATTTCTCATTTTGCAAATGATTTTCTAACAAAATTTTCAAGCTCGCTTATATTCTCCTGAGTTTTACTGCAAAAGTTCCTTTTGCCATGGAAAAATCCTTTGAGGCTCTTCCACTATAATACCAAACTATTATGTTAATTGATGAGAGATAATAGTAAGACAAGATGTAGCAAGAGGTGATCGGAAAGAGAAAGGGGACAGAGGAAATAGGACAAAGATAATATGATTGATTCATTAAAATTCATATCATTATGTTACAATCATATAGTGTAGTCATCTTTTACTATTACTAATGTCAAAAAAAAAAAACTATTACAATACACATAAAATGTCCCTCTATATTAATTATTAATAGTTCACAACATTTAACTAATTGGCCCTTAGTAGTTGTTAGTTCTCGCGAGCTTCTTCTCCATTCTTCATAACATAAACCCTCCCAACTATCTTTTCTATCCTCAAAACAAGTTTTCCTATTGTAAAAGAAAATTCCATCAGTTAATCTAATAACAACACCTAGCTTAAAATTGGAAGTGAATTGTAACAAATTCATCAGCAACTAATGTTTGCCATGTTTTATTCTAGCCTATTGTTATTACTTTGCCTTCATCCAATAGTATGATTTTTATATGTTAATGTGCTCTTTAGTTGTCGGTATTGTTAAGGACAAAATGACAGTCGAAGAAGAGTGCATTTCTTTTTATGAATGTATATATAAGACGTCATTGTATTATTTAAGTAAATAGAATATGTGTCAAATAGATAGGTGGATTACCATTTGTCGTTTATTTTTTATTTTTTTATAAAAAGTAAAAACCCATATAACTGTTACAATAACATATATATTATCATCGGACATTAGGATATAGACATTAACCATATTTAAGAGAATCTTCTCCCTCCCTCCCTCTCTCTCTCTCTTTTATCTCTTGTTTTTCTTCATCTCTCCTGCTTCCACTTATAGTCCATTTTTCATCTATCAATTGTTAGTAGAGCCAAATTTTGCACCTAAACAATATAGTAAACCATTTAAATTATTAACTAAGGCAAAAAGCACACAGAGTTAAGATGTAAAAAGGATGGAAGAGGTGTTGCATAGCCAGCTAAATAAATTATAGAAAGAAATGCAAGAGTCTCTAAGATACACAAGCTCAGTAGAGATACGAAATGGTGGACCTACAAGAAATGTTTTAGCGATACCTACTTATGTCTAAAATGCATACATCTCATTTTAAAAACTTAAAAGTCGGTAGGCATTTTAGGATGGTAGTTTTCTTTAGAACAATAAAATTATGTCACTCCTACCCTAGCCAGTCGAATATAATTTCTCTTATTTGATGGAACCGAGCTCAATAACTAGCTAGGTATTTGTGCTAAACAATCCTTTCTTGTGAATCGTAGACTAGGGGACATGAAGGTTAAGATGACAGTTGTTTGCTTAGTCAGGTGGTAGTAGAATGGCACTAACTTTTCATTACGAATCACTTGATTATTATTTTGTCTGTGGAACACCTACAGTGCCGGCAGAGCGAAAAGTTGGAAACATACTCAAAAACTTATTGGTTTGGTCAACTTTTTGCTACAGGTCGGCGAAGGAGAAGACGGGCAGAATAGGAGCTGAAGGGTTTTAATGCATGGGTTCTAAAATGGTCACATCATGAACTACAGTGGCGGCACACAACACAAGATCAACAACGTGGAGAGGGTTTTAAATGGGAAATGTGTTTTAAATTGAAGATTCATAATTCATTGCTACTGGGGAGTGAGTGCCGGTGCAAGAGGATTTTAAAACAAACTGAAACTGATGTTTTTAATTTGTCTTGTTGCTACAGGTTCGGCGCAAGGAAATACACGAGGAACAAAGGATGTTGACGCTGGAGGACTATAGGTTTGGCTTTGCTCCTTTCATCTACGGTATTAGGCAGAAGCAAAGCACATCAGTTAAAGAGGAGGTCGGCGCAGACACGTGGAGCTAAGCTCTACCTGCATTTTCATTGCTCCACCACCGTGAGCATTAATAGGAAAATAGGGTAACATTAGACTGTCGTTTCACATGACATATATGATATATTTTTGGAGCATGAAAATAAAGATGATAGGTTAACTTTTCGACACCAGTTCAACAGAGATATCGACGTCATGTCATGATTAAGCTATTTCTGTCATTTTAAAGTTGTGATTTATTTTCAGATTGTGATGTTGTTGGTATTGATTTTGATTGTTTGGAATTAATGATTTTGATATATTATTTTGATCGTTTTATTTCGAACCTGGTCGGGTCGGATATATCGGGCCGAAGTCCAATCTTACGGGCCGATCGATCAGTCTCATCCCATAGACTGATT
>JAOTBA010000004.1:8844929-8869984 GCA_025629845.1 Erythroxylum squamatum | reverse complement strand
GTGTTTAAGATTCTTTCACTCAAGTTCGCAAATACAAAAATCCATTTCCTTATTTATCTTCTTAGTAGCTCCTACCACCTTTTCATTCAAAGGTTTGGATACAAGGATTACAACAGGGGTATTTACATCATTTCTGTCGTTATTTACAGGAACAGTCAAGTTCCCAGAAATCTAGAGTTCATCATAATGGTATTCTTCTTCTTGATTCATCAACTCATGATAGCTTCCAGTCTTGAATACTTTACCCATGGGTTTCCAGATAGTGTTATGAGCCTTATTAGGGGGCCTCCAATGATATGAAACAGCTATGCTATCCTCCCATAATTGATTCCCATCTCCTAGCCTCATTATTGGTATTTCATTGGAAAGATCTTTCAAAACTTCTATACTGACACAGATACGGGCATAACCAATTCTTTTCTTTGTAGCCGTGTTCTCATCCTTGCATAAAGGTTTACCGATGAAGCTGGCTAATTGGTTGAGGCCCTGCGTGGTCCAATACTCCAGGGGAACGTTATGAAAATTAATCCATATAGGAAGACTCTGTATTTTGATGGTTTCCAGTTTTAGACCCGGCTGCCAAATTTGCAGAAATATTGATCGACTCCCGAAGTGCCATGGACCCCCCTCGAGAATTTTATGAGCTACTGAAATGGAGGTGGATAGCAGAACATCTGTAAGGCCTCTACTCTTCCATAATCTATTAGCCCATCGCAATATAAGTGGAAAAGCTGGTCTTTGATCTAGAAAAAAACCTACTGTTGTGGCTTTCCAACAATTTGCTCCTTCTTAAAGTGTATCCAGATCTAGACAAACTATAAGTTTCCCATCAACTTCACTAGGTGGGATATAAGACAGAGTAGAGGCAATGGAGTCCCCGACTACCTGTTTTCACGTTTTCCGAGAATAAGGACTAGCCACTGGTACAGTAAGCAAGGGGGTTTGAGAGGGATGGGATGGGTCGGGTGATAATGGTGGGAAATCTTCAGCTTTGTGGGGTGGTGGGTTTGGCATGATGTGGACAGGGAAAGGCGGGAAAAAAAATTAAACGAAAGAAAGACTGGAATAACCTTATCAGAGGTTCCAGAGAATGAGAGAAGCAGAAATGAAAATGGAGATTGGAGAAGAAGAAGAAGAGAAAATGCGGAGGAAAAGGGAAAATCAATGAATGAGGAGGGATTCGAGAGAAGACGAGAGAGTGGAGCAAGCTGAATCTAGAGAGAAGATCATGTGTGCTAATTGCATTTATCCTAATGTCCCTATCTTGGTATTACCAAATTTTGAGAAATCATTCTCCACTAAGTGGCATGCTCTAGGGCCAATGTTGAGTCAAAATGGTCATCCATTGACATAATGCAAGAGCTTAGCTACAAAACATCACAACTAATCTGCATACAAGAAAGTAGTTCTCTTAAAATAAAAGATGCATACACCCTTTCAACAAAGGTGGCTCCCTAGATTTCTCGAGAATGATTTTGAAATCAAGTATAAAAGAGAAAGAGATAACCAGGCTCTTGATGCCCTCTCTCGGGTATTAAGTAGACAGATATGTGCCTTGGTTTTATTTCAAGATAAACTACAATTGTTGAATGAAATAAAGGAGAGCTAAAGGAATGACCATACAACTCAAGACTTTATAATTAAGTGTCTAATGGCATGCTGACATTAAGCTCTTATCAATGGTCTTAGGAGATTTTGCCATCGAAAGAGAGAGTGGTGGTCAGATGTGATGTTAATCTCCGAACTAGAATCGTGTCCATAATGCATGAAAGCTTCATGTGATGGTTCATTATGGAGTGTTAGGAATCATTAAGAGGCTGCAGTCACTATTCTATTAGAAAGGGCTTCAAAAGGACATCATCAATTATGTATGAGCCAATAAATATGACACTTCTGGTACATCTAGATGCATCTAGGTAAGTCATCTGACAATTTTAGATGCATCTAGCTGTTCTGGTGTATCTAAAAGGTAGGTCAGTTCTGGTGAGAGTTCTACGAACTGCTAGGGTGTCAACTGACAATTTTCATCTACCTATCATCCATAGACAAATGGATAGGCAGAAGTCGTCAATTGCTCCCCAGAGACTTTTTTGAGATGCGTGACTGTAGATTTTCCCTTTAAATGTTCCAGTGGCTTCCTCCAGCTAAATGGTGGTATATCACTACTCACCATTCAGCCGTCAACACCACATCCTTCAAGGTTTTGTATGGGTACCCTTCTCCCTTCCGTGTCTTTTACCTAGCTAAAGACTTTAATTAGTGGTAGTGGATAATATCCTACAAGACGGAAGCAACCATTCAAGTAGTTAACTTACATCTTCAATAAGCACAGTAGATAAAGCTTTCCAAACAGGCGAGATAAGAGTTTGTGAAGCTCCAACCATAAAGGCAAGGCATAGTAGACCAAAAGGCTAACCAAAAGCTATCACGAGGTTCTTTGGCCGTTCAAGGTAAATGAAAAAATGGGCAAGTTGCCTACAAGTTAAGTTTCCGTTGGGAGTCCTCATACACAATGTCTTCCATGTTTTTCAGCTAAAGAGGCAACTCGCCCCTACTGATAAGGTGTCACCTGTACTCTCACTAGAGCTGGAAATGGAAGCGAGGTTTTCGACAATTATTCTGGGAAGGAGCATGATAAAGAGACAAAGCAAATACGCGAGAAGGACGCATCACTTGGGAGTTTCTGTTGCATTTACAAGAACGTTATGCACACTTGAACATGTTACTTCTTACAAATGCATATACATCATAATGCCGGCTTATTGCAGACGATATTGTTACGGACAACACGGCAATCAAAGAAGAATATATTACTTCTTACAAACGCATATACATCATCGTATTAAGTACTAAATACGTGTCAAGTAGATAAGTCGGTAACCTTATATTTTATGTTTTTTTTTTTAACAAAAAAAACCTATGTAACCGTTACAATAGTATATATACAAACGTTAGCCAAATTTCAAATAATCTGCTTTCTCGCTCTCTTTCTTCCTGTTTTTGCTTATAGTTCATTTTTCATTTATCACGTACCATGTCTTTCAATTGCATCATCCTTCGTTTTCTATGTAAGTGGTGATTCCCATTTAGGCATTTCAACAGATAATTAGAAGACCAGAAGTAGTTGGTATTGCCTGATGCTAATATTTTGTTTACCTCTTTTTAGTCTTGATAACAAAATGATATGGTTAATTATTGATTGTAAGATAACGGGCTAAACACAGAACCATTGAGTGTGTAGGGTTACAGAATTGACCCACCATGAGCACTTTCACCTTCTATTTGGGCTAAACATAGATCGTACCAACTGGGATTTTGGTCTTTGTCAATTACATTTCAAGATGGACGTGCACTTGTTACAGTTTATGCATACGTGTATAACATTTGAGACGCGTTATGATATTGGCTGGAGGATTACATCTTAGACATGTAACCTTTGGCATTACGACACAAGCAAAGTAGCAGAACCTGATATTGATTTCTATCAAAATTGAGAACTATATTTCTGCTACACAAAACTAGGATAACTAACACTAAATAGGAAGATCATCATTCATCTAGCAACTTGTATGTCTTGTTTGTGTCCCACAACACTCTCATTACCCCGATCTTTGTTTCAGCCTCATCAAATGAGGTGCCCGTGGGTTCAGATGGATGCGGAAGCCTCGCCCACCTCTCCGTCTTAAGCTCAGTAACATCCACAACATATGTCCCTGATTCTTCCAAGCTGTGACCATACCACTTTCCTTGAACCTGATACAACTTTCCCCTGCCAACCTCTTCTCCCTTCCCACTTACAAGCACAACATAAAGGCCTGGCTTGCATGAAAAAGTTTCTGCACCACCCACGCAGATGAATTTTGATGTAGTAGTTTCACCATTGCCAATTCTTGCAGTGCTTTGAAGGATTATTGCATGTGATGGCACGCTATTATCACTGGGAATCACAGGTGAGTCACAGGTATACCTCTGTGCTTGCCTTTCCAATATAACAGGGCCAACCTCCACTGGTTCACGGACATCCTTTCCTGCGCGTGCTAGCCTTGCTTTCCGGTTGTTGAGCCTGTGGTGATACATGATGAAGTCACAAGTTTATTAGCTAGCAAATTGATCAAAATCATTATTTACTCCCAGCAAATTTTTATTTCAATAATCCTGTGCTTCTATCATCATTTCTAAACATCGTGATTCTGACCTCTTCTCCTGAAATTAACCATTTAGGAGTTACGTACCTCCTTGAACTCTTTCAAGAAAAAAACGTTCTATTTTTATGCATTTCACATTAATGCTGCGTTTGATTGCCAACTATCTAAAAGAGAACCCGAAAGAACTTCAACCCGGAAAAGACACTCAGCAAATTAAAGCAAAGGAGAGGCATTTTTAGCCACAAAATGTAAAATCATTGGAAGGATGATTCTGCCTTACCAATTTTTTAGCTGTGATGATGTAACTACAGAACCCTGAGAAAATAAAGAGATACAAGCATACTAGGTCAAAATGTGTCTCCAACTGTGCAGAAAATGATTCAGCTATATTATGTATGGTCCATTGTGCAATTACTTACGCATGTACTTAATTTATGAGCCCATGACCGTAGAGAAGCTGCATTTCGCTGCATTTCAGGTTCATCTATCAGGGCTTTTTCAACGAGTGTCATTTGATAGTCATTCATTATGGTTCGTTTCCTTTTTCTTGGCTGTTTTTCTTCAAATTGGATGGTTTCAACCTTTTCAACTTCTTGAACTCCTTTAACATGACTTTCTTTAACTTGCTCACTTGATTTTGAAAAGTCACCATCGACTGTTCGACCAACACAAGTCTTTCCTCTAGTGGAACTTGTATCTGAACCACTCGTATCAATATTCTGAACATCCTTTTCAATCTCTAGTAAATCACCAGATTTAGCATTATCGTCCCTCATCACATAGTCACCTTGATTCGTATGTTCAGCTTTCCGGCTTAGCTGTTCCTCTTTTTGAATAGTGGAATTCTCTGATGTTTCCTCTTCCAGATCCCCATATTGAATGTTAATATCAGGCTGTTCTTTCCATGGTAAAGATGATGAACAACCTCCAATACTTTGAGCTTCCTACAGGAATCAGATCCTATGATTAAAGCAATAGGATACATGGTGAAATAAATTGAATACTTTTCTTAAATTAGCTGTGTACATTATTCTGAATTTTAGCCCTGAAACGCATTAAGACTACCTACTTTTCAAGTTGGAACAGTCTGAAAATCCAGCTATTAATACAAAAAGTTCATCCATGACATAAATTTGAGTTTCTGTCCAATTTTTGTCAATCCTAACTCAATCTATTGGAGCCACTAAGATTTTCAGCTGTGCTTTAACATCAAATGCCAGCATCATCTTTTGGTGAATACACCAAAATGAATTGGCATTCACCAGATGAAGTTCCCCAAACCTTAGAGAGCCTATCCAATTATATTGACTTCTCAAAACTATTTTCCTGAATATGCCCCAGCAGCATAACTTGAGCCATTTTACTTTCAACATAGAAAAGAGCAAGAAAATTGACCCAGTTGCAAATCAATGAAAAATTAAAATAACAATCCCAAGACAAGAATCTCACTTGAGCTTGAATTTCTTCAAAATCAGCAGGATTAATCTGCGACTGTAATTGGCTAAAGAATACTCTGCAACAAGAAAGAAGAGGAAATAGTATACCATGTAAGTAGTGAGAATCACAAAAGATACATGACAGAGAAATTAAGCACACTTTTAACTCTCGGAAGACAGAAAGCTCTCCATGACGATAAAACAATCTGAAGACAATTTGCGTAACATGGACTAATTATCCATTGCCAACAGCCATCAACACATTATTGCAAATTATAGAAGTTATTGGTCCTAAACTCTAATCACATTGATCTGTAGTTAAGCCTACCCTATGAATAGAAACTCTAAACATGCTACCCTATGAATAGAAACTCTAAACATGCCACTTTTAATCAGAAGCAATGGATAAATGACATGGAGATACCTATGAAATGCAACTATATAAGATACTCTTTTAACAAAATATTTTAAAAGATCGAGAAAAAGGAATCCAAGAAACAGCAATCCATGTTTGTGTGCTCTATAATACATAACCAGCCTTCATATTCTGTCAAAAATGTAGTCTGATCTACCTTGCTCTGTATAAAATTAAAAAAAACAATTGCACATAATAAAGAATATGTTGAGTTTGGTTCACCTTAGGAGCTGCACATCCTCCTCAGTCAAAAAGTTAGGTATTAAAGATTCTGCATGACTTAATAGTGAACCTGTATATGAAGTTATTCATCAGAACCAGAATTTAAAATTATATTTACTAGAGAATCATCAGTTACTGATGCTTACGCAAATTTCTGCAAACATTAGCAACTTTTTGAACACCAGAAGGAAAACAAAACCCAGGCAATGATTTAGACGGATCCATCCTCATACAGTCAAGGAACTTGTTAAGGAAGAGGTTTCTTTCCTGCTCTGTGGATTAGAGAAAAAGGTTATACTACATTGGTTAAACCATATGCAGTATAATATATGCAGTATAATAACAATAGTAGATTATCATTGGAAGAGGTGACCTTCACAGATGTTGGGCACAAAACAATGGAGGTTGGCAATTACTTTTACAAACAATGAAGTCCTTTGATGAGCATAACTAGCTTGGGGCATATTACTTGGAATTAAAGTAATTTCCAGATTTATTGTGCTAAATGTGTTCAATGCAGAAACTGTTTCCAAACCCCATCCAGCTGCTGCAAATGTATCAAATTCCAGAGTAGCATCGTCCTCTCTTGGTGGAATTTCAGAAGAGCACCAAATGGATAGAAAATCTCCATGAGGCAGAAGAAATATTGCACTTAGAACTGCTGTCTGAAGATGCATTTCAATATAAAGGAGAATAAAAAAGAAGTTAGTTTTTCATTCAAGATGGATATTAGGTGAAGCATTAAATTAGTTGTTTCTAAAAGAATGACACAACCAATTTGATGACCAATTACTGTTTTCAATAAAGTTGAGATATGTTTTGTCAATGTTTTCTTCGAAAAGTCATTGCACCATACAGCCAAAAGTAGGGTCATATAACTAGGCAAACATGCAGCATATTCCAACAACAGCTTACAAAATGAGTCATAATGTAAGATCGGAAATTTGAATCATCTGACAACATGTCAACCAGACGCATTGCATTGAGTTGCAGAAGGCCCATTGGGAAACTTTTTTCAGGGCAAGCAGTATGGTGCTTAAGATCTTTAGTAACTGCAGCCTTCAATAGTTCAAGAACCTACATCACAACAATGATATTAGCAATAACCACTTTGACAGTAAAAGCAGGGCAAAAACTTACAAAGTCAATCAAAGAAACAAATGGTCTTCACAAATTAGTAATAATAGTCAAGACATCTTCAACAAAAATGCCTTTTCAGAAAATATGAGCTTTTTGCAAAATATTATATATACTCCAATCTTTTTAATAAAGATTTTAAGTTTATCAACTAATGTTGGAGTTCTAAACTAACAAAAAGAAATTAACTTTTTATCAGCTCTCATATTCTTTAATGTCAAACTTCTCTTATTCTCTTGATGGGAAAACTTGCCACAGGAGATAATAGAGATTAATATGGATAATGTGAATTTGTTGACGAATTTTGGTGCAGCTGCTGCATGAAGTAACTAAAAGAGATTTAAACCACAACAGTCTTGCCTCAACAGAAAAGGCAAAGTTGCTATATTGCAAATAATTTTTTTCTTTACAGCATCAGGATAAGGAACAGATACTAACCTCTAATGCAACAGACTTTGCTAACTCAAGACTTTTCTCAGAGCTTGCAACTTCATCAAGATAAGAAGTGCTTTCTGCTTCACACAGATGCAATAGCTGCATAAAGGATAAAATGAACAGACTTGAATAAAACAGGAAAACACATAGGATCATCGATAGGAAGACATAGGAGACCCAAATGAACCATATCACTGGGAGTAGTAAGACTTACAATTGATAGTACTTTAGCTTTCAGCCTAGATATTGCCGCAACAACTGTAGAAGACTCTAAAACTGGAGGTTCATTGTTTAACTTCAAGATTGACTGGGCCAGAAAAAGGATTCCTCCCTTTCTACATAGTTCCTGAAGTGGCATGAAAACCAGATACTTGTAGCAATATAATAAAGGATATGCATGCATCATCTTAGGTCAAAAGCAAACAAAATGGGAAGTATTCCATTTGATGTCTTTCGAATAGGTATTTATGACACAATAAGAAGAAAATTAGTTCTATGTACCTTGTTGCTAAGTAGGTGCTCCCTAAATCTGTTTTGTTGACACATTGACTGAAGAAACTGTAAAGAGGCTTCACATTGTTGACACATATAATTGATTATTTGTTCAGATGTCGGGCTTGATTTTATCGGAAGGACAGTGTTGTGAGCTGACAGCTTCAAGTCAAGAAACTTAATGGCTACATTAACTGCTCCAAAAGCTGAATCCGTAAATATCTCAACCTATGAGGGAAACTTTATGATTAGAGAGCCTATATTTCAAGCATGCAGAAATTGAATGCAAAATACTACCACAAGCTTCATTGCATATAGTCAAATATTGGAAGGACAATTAGAACAAAGACGAACTTGAAATCAAAGGAGCATCTCTTACTCATTTCTCCTAATTTACATTTTAAAATAATCAAGGAGTACGTACCTTGGGGTGTGCAAGCAATACAGGAACAAGATCTTGAAAGTGTGAAGATAAACAAGCTGTAAATAGGTATAGACTGCTTGCTACTAGCGCGGAATGAAGAAGGAGCAAGGAGCTTGAATTGTTGTTTTCCTGCATAATATAAAGAAGTCCTCATAAAATGAAGAGTGTGTGACGTAAATTCCAAACTGAACAGAAAGAAAATGGTTACCTGTCTGAATCCGCCAAGAACAATCAGTAAATAAAACACCATATCCAGCAGCTGTTCTTGCAATTTCAACTCATTAAGCAATATCTATATAATTAAAAAAAAATAAAAGAAATGAGAAAAATGTTCTACTCTTAAGATACCAGTGAAAAAACCTTTGGAAACGTAGACCTCCATATTAGGTAATAGGCATTAGAAGTTCATAATGCAGTATGTTGTACATCCCTCACCTGTATGCAGCTTGCAAATGTTTGAACCACGGATTCCTAGATGATGATGGGCTTATCTTCAACATTCCCATATTCAAACAGTTCACAAAGCATGTCAAAAGTTTTCTATTTCTTTTTCTTTTTACTTATTTCATGATAATTTACAGACCCTATTGCTAAAAGTCATAAATACCACAAGATGAAAAGTAGACAAAAACCAAACTAAAATAGGGATCATTAAAATGACACCAGATAAAGAGCAAAAAACAGCTGCTACTTAAATAGACAATTCTAAGTTCTCTTCTTCTAACATAAAGAGAGATACAGGAATATAAAGCCCAAGAGAAACAAATTAAGGATAACTGGACTAACCTGCTCAAGTTTAGTATGTCGTGGTGCTAAGTCAAACAAGGTATGCAAAAGTCGGAGCCCATATAGTACATGTCTTAATCTTGATTCATCTCTGCCACATTTAAGCAGAACTGCAATAAGATGCAATGGCAGAGAACCTGCAAGTTTTTCAACATCGATCTGAAAAAATAACAGAATTAAAACAAAAGCATGTGGCACATTGGAGACCATAAGCAACGATAAGAACGGATTTCTGACCTCTATTGTGCATCCAGTCTCAGAATGCAAGTAAATAGTAAAATTTCCAGAGTCCCTAAGCAATTTATTAAGCTCCTGAGAACTTAGCCCATGCAGCTTTTTTATGGCTGAATTTAAGTCAATGATCTGTTCATTTACTTATGTATATTTGTTAGAAAGGGAAAAAGAACAAGGACAGGATAACAAAATAAAACACCAATTGGAAGAAATAAAAAGCAAAGTGACAGTTGAATTATTGAATACTAAAATAAAGAATGACAAGTGAAACTCAGAATCTCATATAGCCAACTTTCAGTAGCAAAGTAACTGACCTGTTCAGCCATACAAGATGGATCTTCCACACCAAGCCTCAACCTACAGCCACTAGAAACTTCACACTAGGAAAATGCACAATTACAACAGTATAACAAGATTCAAGAATGTAAAATACTGATGTATGTTGCATAACTGCTTAGACATCCACAGGAATTCAATTAGTCAAAGGCGGAAAGCAGCATGATACAGTTCATAGCTGGACTAAACACATGGGAATAATTGATATTTGTCATCTTTGTGTGTACATACACCTAGAAGACCAAATTGCAGGAATGGTTTGACTAGATTTTGACACTAAAGCAATATGCAACACAATACCACCCTAATTTGAAAGAAAATGAAACTGTGATAAATACAGTATTTAAAACAAACCGCAACATACAATGCTTTCAGTAGAAAATGAAAAACTTACAATTAAAAAAATATGGAACATTGATTTCAAGCAGCTTATTAAACATAACTTGTTTCCAGTATTTTAAGACACTTATGAAATCAGACTTATTTAACTTAACAGCTAAAGAAAATGTTTGTAAGCCAGTACCTAGTGGGATATTTTTTTAAGCTAAAACAGTACTACTTTTCATAATTGAGCTCTCACAAGTAATAGTTTATATGCTAATTAACTAGTATTTTTGTTTTTTTATCTTAGAAATGAAAACTATCACTAACATTTACATTATTATGTTTGCAACAACTATTGGTGTTTCTAACTTTCCTTTCCCTAGCTACATGGGCATTTGGCTTGTATGATGAGGAGAAGTATTGCCATAACTTTTGATAATTAATGCATCAACAACTACGGAAGTTGGCTCACAGCTTGTAGTGCACATTAAGTTTCCTAGCCCCGCATAAAGAAAGACTTGATTTTATGCACCAAACAATAAAAAGAATGGACCTTAGTTGAGTCATTTTCTTTTTCAGCGCAAAACTTGGATTCTTGCTCTTGAAGATTCAAAGTAAAAAAATATTAACACAATTACTAAGCGAAGACAGGATTGGAACATAAGACATAAAGCACTAAGTTACTTTGACCCATACAAGGTGCCATATCATAGCTCGAGCACTCTTGTTCCCACAATTTTCTATCAGAAAAACATATTTGAGAATTTTCTGCAAAAGAAATGTGGACCATGTTCACAAATTGATCATTCAAGTAGTTACGTGGAAATCATGCAAAATAAATACGAATCCAGCACTTGACACTAACGTGTGTGCTTATAATTACAACCAAGCGCATCCTAAAAGAAAAAGTAATTTAGTGAAAATGGGTTTACTTTGGCAAAACCCCAAAGCCATTAAACTCAACCAGAGCTTGCCTAACTCGATTTGTTGCATTATTTAGACAAGCTGGTAGCATTGACACCAAAAACACGAGGAAAATACTTTTTAAAAAAAACGAGGCAAATGAGGGTTTTTAAGTGAAGATGTAAACTTTAATAGAAAAGGTCTAATTTCGCGATAAGACCTTTAATAAGCACTGTTTATACATGTCCTCTAAAGCAAACCTTTCGAATACCCAAAAAAAATATAAAGGAAGTCGAGAGAAACAAAAACTTCCCCATTTATCAAAACAAGTCCGGAAATTTAGGGTTTAAAACAAGCATGGATTGATCATTGAAACCCTAAACCGCCGGTGAGCAACCGGAGACCAACTACAGAAGCCAATAGTGCACGATATGAAGCACAAGAAGCTACAAAAGGATCAGAGTACAAAGGACTAACCTTGAAACGGAGTTGGTAAGCTTCATAAACGAGATTTCAGCGCCAAACTGTAGAAGGACACAAAACACACAAATTCGCGGGACTTTTAAATTTTGCCATCACAACTTGCGAGTGTGAGATATCGAGCGTACATGATTGAATGAAAAAGCTATGTCGTAGGTTGGCTGTTTTGAGTTTTGAGTTTTGAGTTTTGACAGTGACTGAGTGTTGGTTGGTCTCGTGCTAACAGAAAAGCTTTTTGGGTTGACTCAAACTTTTCATAAAAAGTGAAATTTGTTTCAGATTTTGTGCGGCTTATTAAATGTGTTTGTTGAAACGGCCAAGTAAATTTTCACGCGCTCAACATTTTATTAATATCGTACCAAACTCCGGATTTAATTTATACGTTCACAAATTTTACTTAATTTTTTATTTATAAACTAACTTTAAACAGTAATTAAATATTTAATTTTTTTAAATCTAACCCTTATCTCCGATAACTTAAGTTTTTAATTATAAACTAAACTTTAAAAGGTAATTATTAAATTTTTTAAATTTAACCCGACTTTAGTATTTTCGTTAACATTTTTGACATCACAAATCACGTCAAACGAAATTTTAAACACATATAATAATAGATAAAATAGGACGTACATGTCAAATTTTTGTTTAAAAAATTAATTAACATTAAGCAAAACAAAAAAAATTTAAAACAAAAACCTAACCCAACTGAAATTAGGAATTGGATGTTCTAAACTAATGTTAATTAACATTTATATTAAGAGATACACCTCATAGAGTACATGAAAATAGGGGAACCATGGACCTTAGAATGTTCGCTTTCTAATTCGTAATCCATCATCCACCAATACTCCAAATCCTCGTCATGATCACACACAAAATCTGGAACCTCAATCTTGTTTCGTCTTACATGTTCCCATAGATAATCAAGTCTGCTGATGCACTTGAGCTTGTCATACAGCCTGCAAATTAATCAAAATTCAGAACTTTTATCATCCATCTTTAAGGGAAAGAGAGAACTAAATAGGAATGTCATTACTGCCAGCCGTTAAGAGGAGGCAACCAAAGGTGGCGAGGAAGAGCTTAGCCTGAAGGTGGGGTGAACGAAGTAAACAACACGGAGATTGGCCTTGATGTCAAAAGGGATCAAATTGTAGATTGATCGTAGAGTTGAGATACCGGAGAAGCTGTCAATTCTTTGAACACCAATGTGGAAGAACATAACGTTCCTCAAATAAGTTGGGATGTAGTAGTAAACATCTAATTCTTAATTTCAGATGGGTTAGAGTTTTTTTTTTTAATTTTTTGTTTTCCATAATATTGATTAATTATTGAAACAAAAATCTAACATGTACATCTCACTGTACATATTATCATACGTGTCTAAAATTACAGGTCATATTAGCAACGTTAACGGGGATATTAAAGTTAGGCTAGATTTGGAGCAAATTTAAAAGTTTGGATATTTAATTGTCACATTTTAAAGTCGAGTTATAATTGCAAAATTGAGTAAAGTTTGAGATTTTTTTTATAATTAATCCTTAATTTACTTATGGTACAATATAGTATTAATATCAATTAATAATAAGTAGCATTTCAAGTAATTTTATACAAAATAATTCTTAAATTGTGCTATATAAATTTTATTTTTATATCAAATATGCTTTAAAAATTATAATAATATAAATTTGATATACCACTATCTCTTTATTTATATTAATATTACTTTTCACATATTTCACATATAAGCAATAACCTAATTAAGAAAATTAGTAAAAAACTAAAAATAATATAAAAGTACTCAAAATATTACAGTTGATGTGATATTGTAAAGAATAATTGCATCAAAACATCATATATTAAAAATAATATAAGTCCATGAACCTATAAGCATTAAAAGAAGACTTTGTGTTGAAGAATATAACAAAGTAAAAGTGAGACATGAAACAAAAATGCTTACAATTAAAAGTTTTAATTTATATTACATATATAAAATTTAACGTATACATCAAATACATGTGAAATTAAAAGGAAAAAAAACGTAGAACTTCATCTAATGGCATATCTGCTCAAATCACATTAACCTCAAATTTCATTTAGAACAAATTCCTCATCATTGAAAAAAGTCTCATCATTACCATTATTCAAATTTGTTGTACCAAATGACATAACAATACCTTTATATCCAAGATTATCTTTTAAGTCACTTTCATTTATGAAACTTGACTGTTCATTACTAAAAAATTAATATGATAAAGGCAAACTGGATCCATAGAACTAATTGTTCTATTACGAGTCATAGTAAACAAATAAAGTTAAATTATTAATAAATTACAAGAAATTATACTCAACTGAATAATGATAATAACATATATTTCTAAAAGCATTAAGTTATATAAAACAAAGATCAAACGGTTCAATCTTTTATGTTTCAATCTATTTATTTTTCGAATTGATGAATTTAAGTGTTAAATGTACTTTAATTCCTTTCATACTTAATTGCACTTATACATTGACTCGTAATTTGAATTGCAAATCTTTACAATTTTAGAACAACACTTCTAAACTAGTCTCACTAAGCAACTGTAAGACAACAAAGTAACCTTATAAAAGATCTAAATAGACAATAAGATTCAAAAAAGTTCCAGCAGCAAATAACATATAGTAAAGTTACCTTTTCTATATTTCATTGATGACTACAAGATAAGGTGTATACAAAAAAGACTTATTTTTCAAATTAACCGTGTTGCTTCCTTCACCCATTATTATCTTCTCATTACTTTCAATTGGATGAAATAATCTCATTAAAGGCCTACAAACTTGAATAACAAATTGACATTGAGATCAAATTTTATGATTTTTAGGTACAATTCTAGAAACTTCTATTCCAACATTAGACCCGATATACTGAGATACAATCAACTTATTACTTGTAGACATTTGTTTAAACTCATTCTTTATTATAATAAAACATTGAAGTGATAAGAAATTAGTTGCCATTCTTGTAATGATAGGATAACACAAATTCCTATCTTTAGTGAAACTCTTTCCAATCAAATTTATGAATGCATAGTTATAGATAAACTTGATCATTTTTCTTGCTTTTACATCGTTTCTTCAATGATAAGAAAGTATCTAGGATCTACTATATTTTTGAATATCTACAATATGCAGCACAAAGAGTCTAATAAAAAGATTTGTACTTGCTTTACAATCATTTTTTAGATGCTTTATAAGTATAATTATTTTCAGTGATAAACCATACAATATTTTCAAGCCCAAATTTATTCACAACATCATCAAATATTTGAAACAGAGTATCAACATTTTTAACAAGACAAGATGCACTAATTGACCTTAAAAACATTGTCCCCTTGGCAGAATAAACCAAAAAATTGATAATAGGTTCATGCTTCTATTTTTCTAACCATCACATTTAATTGAACACCCAAAAGTTGCCAAGTCATTCTTCTTTCATCTAATTAACTTTTTCTTTCATAAATATAACTACTCAGAAGATTACCTCTATAGATTTTTATCTAGATCGTAAGGGTAAATAACATCCACTATAGCTGATAATAATAAGACTAAACAGTATTAAATGATGCATCTACATCATAGCCATTTTCGTGCTCACATTATGACATATTTCTTTATATTGAAAGGTACTAGAAATTGAAGGTTGAGTTTCAGAAGTTGTTTGTGGAGCAAAAAAGTTAGACACATGTTTTCTTCTCTTTCTCACGTCAGATGTAGCAATCTCTTTTTGTTTGGTAGGAATACCACTTTCAACATTGCTATTATCATCCTAACTATTGCAAAAAAACTTCCAATGCCAATATTGTAATTTATTCTTTGCCTTTTATCTTTCTCACTTGGATAATATTCAAATAAAAATATCATCTATCATTTTATGTTATGACTAACTTTCTTATAAGGCTCCACGTCACCTTTCATCCGAACTAAACGTTTCTTTACTCTAGTAATTCCCCGACCTTTTGAAAGAACTAAATTTTTCTTTCATGCCTACTCTTATGCTATGCACCAATTTGGTCAAGCTCCAATCGACCTCGCAAGGAAACGCTTCTCAACATGCTGCTATTGTTGTCTTCCAGTAAGCAAATATCCGGTCCCCTTCTGGTCTCCCAAGTCATTCTCATCTATCTCTGCTACCAGAACTACCAAATGGAACTCAACCACCAATGTTATCATCATCAACCCAACTCTGTTGATCATGGAGTCATGTTCTTCAATGAAGCAACTGAAGCAAATCCAAGCCCGCATGACCCCAACCGGTCTCATTACCCACACCTTTCCTTGCAGCCGGGTCTTGGCTTTTTGTGCCCTCGCTGACTCTGGAGATATAAATCACGCCAGTGCTCTGTTTAGACAATTTCAGAATCCCAATACGTATATGTGGAACACGATGATTAGAGGTTATGCCAAAGCCAAGCTGCCCATTTTGGGGATCTCCTTTTTTCGCCAAATGGTTCGTCAACGGGTCGAATTGGATAGTAGAACCTTTATTTTTGTGCTTCAAACGTGCGAGCGGTTCTTGAGAGCTTTAGAGGGAAAATCGGTTCATTGTGCCATTTGGAAGATGGGTTTTGCTTCTTCTTTGTTGGTCCAGAATGGGTTGATCCATTTTTACAGCGTGCGTGTTTGTTTGGGGTTAGCCCGTCAAGTGTTCGATGAAATTTCTTTTAGAGACGTTGTTTCTTGGACGTCGATGATTGATGCTTATTCCCAGCACAACTGTTATAACGAGGCTTTGGAGCTTTTTAATTCCATGTTGTTTAGTGGGGTTGAACCAAACGAGGTCACTATCATTGCTGTTCTTTCGGCTTGTTCGCTGAAGGGTGATTTGAAAGTGGGAAAGAGTATTAATGAATACGTGAGGAAGAGCAATTTAAATCGTAGCCTGAATTTGATGAATGCTATTTTGGATATGTATGTGAAATGTGGCTGCCTGATTGCTGCAAGAGAGATTTTTGATGACATGTTAACTAAAGATGTGTTCTCATGGACTAGTATGGTTAACGGGTATGCTAAAAGTGGTCAGTTAGAAACGGCAAGAAAGTTGTTCAATGAGATGCCTGAGAGGAATGTAGTTTCTTGGAATGCAATGATTGCTGGTTATTCTCAATACAGTCAACCAAAGAAAGCTTTAGAGTTATTTGATGAAATGGTGGATGTAGGGTTGGTTCCAACAGAGAATACTTTGGTGTGTGTTCTCTCTGCTTGTGGCCAATTGGGATACATGGACTTGGGGCAGTGGATACATCAATCCTACATAAGTCAGGAATGGAGTGAGATTAGTCTGATTTTGTCGAATGCACTTATAGATATGTATGCTAAATGTGGATTTGTAGATGTAGCTGCTAAAATTTTCAATCGCATGCAAGAGAGAAATTTGGTTTCCTGGAATTCCATAATTGCTGCTTATGCTGCTCATGGGTATAGTGAGCAAGCTATTATTGCTTTTGAGCAGATGATAAATGGAGGAATTAAACCAGACGAAATCACATTTGTTGGTTTATTGTGTGCTTGTAGTCATGGTGGGTTAGTCACTGATGGCAAAATCTATTTCCAGAATATGAAAGGAAGGTATAATGTAGAACCCAAGAGGGAACACTATGCATGTATGATTGATTTACTGGGTCGAGGTGGACTCCTAAAAGATGCCTATGAATTGATAAAAGGGATGCCCATGGAGCCATGTGAAGCTGGTTGGGGTGCCCTTCTCAACGCTTGTAGGATGGTTGGGAACATTGAACTGGCTCAGCTTGCTGCTTATAAACTTCTAGAATTAAATTCGGAGGATAGCGGGGTATATGTCCAGCTTGCAACTACCTGTGCTCATGGGGGAAGTTGGGCTGACGTGGGAATGGTTAGAACAGTGATGAGAGATAGAAGGGTTAAGAAGATTCCCGGACATAGCTTGATAGAGGTTGAGGGTGAGTTTCATGAATTTTTTGCTGGTGATAAATCACGTCCAGAATCTGAGGGTATTTATAAAGCATTACAGGAGTTAGTTTCGCTATCCAAACTGAAAGACTATTTTGACGTTGAATCTTCTTGCCACTATATCTGATCTTTGAATACACAGATGGTATCAGCAGGCCAATTTCTTACTGGGTAGTGTTACATTCTTCACATCTCGTAATGCTGAGTAGAAGTGAAAACTCCTAGCTTATTAATACCCTAATAGGAAGGGCGAGGAAAATGACCATTTAATGATCTTTTACACGGAGGAGGAAAGAGAAATCACTCTGGAGTCTGAACATGTTGGGTTCACTAAGTGGAAGTGCAAAGTATTTTCTTCTCTCAACACAAGAAGGGTTCTTAACATCTTACATTCAACAAGTTTTGGGGGTCGAGCAGATTTCCAGGATTATGGATGGTTTTCCTACCGGGAACATTTGGGGGCATCTTGCTGTTGCTGGTTAATAGGCCTGTAAACCAACAGCAAAAAGGTTTTCTGATGGGATTTCTACACTGTGGGTTTACTTAATAGCCCAATTCACTGAAATTCAATCAATGGGCGACCTACCTCGGCCATATCAAGGACATAAAGTACAGACTGTCTTCTTACAATGAACAACAAAACCCTATTAACATTTTTTTTTTTGAAAAGAAAACTGTGACAACATTGCTAAAACACATGGGATAGAGTTAGATAGAGTTTGGACTTGCCCTCTACAATGTTGGATGGAACTCAGTATAAGATTTCGAGGTTGACTTTAGATGGGTATGTGAAGTTTTTGATTATTCGAGAATGAAAATTACTCATTCTATAAAGTTTCCTGCTCCACTTATGTCGATTGCCTTTTCAGGTGATTGCAGAACAAGGGCTATTGGTGCTTCAAATGGGATCATTTTTGCAACGAAGAGTAAGGTGAATGAGGATGTGAAGGGGGTTGGATTGCGAGATTCAATGGGGTTGGTGAGTGTATAAGAGCCACAGAAACAGTTTTTGTGGTCAACGTATATCAGGTACTTTCATAGGAGTCAGCGAGAGAAGTCTAGTGGAGGGAACCATTTAATAATGAGACCAAAAGAAGGTGAAATTGGCAGAGTGTGATAAGTTGTTGTAAGAAGTTCAGGCATAAGGAAACTATGTTTCGGTGTTGTGTGGGAAAAATGCGGAGAATGTTGTGGCTGGATGGAGAAGTTGGTGGCAAGGAAGTTGTTGAAATGTGTGTCAAATTCAGAAGAGGAGGTGCTTGGATTGTTGTAGGGAGTTCTTGCAAAGCAGCCAACTATGCAAGACATTCTGATATTTTGATTGGCTTAATGAGGAAGGTACTTGAAGTACAGGCAGAGGATATTACACCTTCTGAAGCTTTGAAGTGGCATATTGGAAATCTCATGCGTTAAGTTGAGGAGGAGATCAGGATCCAGCAATCATGGCAGGAGATTCAGGGCATAATTCTCCTCCGTTGGAGGAATCGCTGGAAGAAGGTGAAGTTTTCTTCTGTTTTTTATCTGCAAGGGGAAAAAATCTTTCCTTTTCAGCACCTTTTGCAGGGAGAAGTTGGCGATTTTTTATCATGAGAAGCTAATTATGAATTGCTCGGTTGGTGATCATGTAAAGCAGAACTACTACAAACAAGCTTCTGAATTTACGGGGCCTTGTGGCCGAGGAGTTATAGTGGAAACTTTTTTATTGGAAAAGGTATGGCTGCTTGACATTGATGAGCCATTGGGGCAGTAAACATTTGAGAACGTTATAACTTTTAAAACTTGAAAACGAAAAACGTTAAGTTGGATCATCAATTGCCAAAGGCATCAGTTGTGTGGTATAATTTCCCCCGAAAGTGTTAATTCGAATCATAAAAATTTTAAAGGTGCGAATTCTTTGTTGCGAAATTAATTATTAGTAGTTTAGCAAGATTATCCAGGTTTTATCGATATATTTTCAAGTTTGTGGTGTTTGTCTCATGCAGCAAAGATTAGTACCATTGGTTCTCCTATTTTTGCTCAAAGTTCAACCAGAATCTAGTTCCAGCTCTTTCTTACTTAGCATGATGAATTAGAAATGGTTTTGTAAACACGAATTTTCAGTTAGGTTTTGTGGTGTTTGTCAGCTAAAATTCCATTTGTTATGCAATGAGAGAAGACTTAGCTTTGCATCCATCGCCCTCATTGCTAGTCCTCTCACTATGTTTTCACGTCTCGAGTCCCTGCTCTTCATAAAAATTCCATAATTTTGGGCTCAAGAGCTCACAAACTCAACTTCATTGAACGCGAGGGGTTTAATTCAAAACTTACAGTATACATTATAAGTAAAATAATGATGAGATCATAATAATAAAATTCATATTACATTTATGTATTATCTCTAAATTGTTTTTAGTCATTTTTCTATCAAGACTGGACATTAACAAAACATAAAAAAAGGCTAGCACATGTTTTATTTTTTTTTCTCCTTATGAAGTAAGTAGTTAATCTCATAGACAAAAGTATGGAGATATTTAAATAAATGTGTAAGTGTTTATTAGAGAATAAGTTCTCTAAATTGATATCATATGAGAGATCTATCTTAAACATTTATGTCTATGAAAATTTTCTTTGTAATGATTGTATAAGTGATCATTTGACTTAAGGTCTTCAAAGTATCTCATATAATGACTACTATGCTTTGGTATTTATGACTTATTCTAGTCAAGAGTAGCTCCGGTAGTCACTAGATATAATATAAAGTATATGGAAGTAGTTGAGTGATCAATATAGAATTTATCACCATAAAGTGATTAGAGAGAAGTTCTGTTATTCTTGATTAGTATTGATTCGAAATTTTTTTGGCCAAGATGGCGTTAATTGAATCAACTGCTAATAATGGAGAATTAATATGATTAGACTTAAATAAAATATACATTAATTTCATTTTTTATGTCTAATTAGAACATTATATGATGAAAGAATTCAATCATATGAAAAAAATCAAGCACTTGAAGGTTAATCAAAATTACTTTAACATCCTCAAATATTTGGGTTGTTATAAAGCGTTGCTAGATGCTAATTTTTTGATCTATGAATTAAATTATTTAATTAGAGAATCAAAGATAAATTAAAGTAGTTTAGTTTATCTAATTCTAAATATAATTTAGAGTTATAATTTATATCCATTATCAACATATTTAGGAACTTAATGGATCATACATAAAGAACGAGTTGAAGAGAGAAAAGGTGTTTTAATTAAGTTAGACTTAATTATAAAATTTAATAAACTTTATGATTAAATATGATATATTTAATAAATAAGGATAAAAAATGAGATATTAGATCTTATTTGAAATAATTAAAATTTAAAATTTTAATTATAACTAATTATAATTCTAATTAAATTTTAATTGAAATTAAAATTTTATTTCAATTAAAATACTAAAGGACCAAGCCTTATTATAAATAGGCTCAGGCTCTAAAGGGCTAACACTCTTTGCCTAACCAATTATCTCAGCATGTTTTATGAATACTGTCAGAGACTAGACAATTGTGTGACTGCGGTGGTTGAGATGAGACAATTTCAAAAATAGTTCAAGGGAAATGACAAGAAAAGGTCAAGCTTCGAAATAAAGTATGAATTATGATTCATGCTTTATTATATTTAATATGTTAATCATGTTATAGAATTTAAGTGATCATGGCTTCGAAAAATTATAACATAAAAGTTTCTTATTTATTCTATTGGGTGTATGATTAGATTCCTCCCTGATTTTCTAACACTAGGTTTGTAAAGAACAGGAGAAACTACAAGGAAGAAGAGAGCGCGAGAGTAAGAGAGAAGTTAGAGTGTGAAAGAGTGAAAAAAGAAAAATGGACAATCTCTTGCCAAATAAGAAAGACGACCTAGGTTAATCTTGGAGAAAAAGACGACCATTATGTTTAAAGACTAGTAAGCAATTCAAACGTCATTCACCAAAGATAAGCTAATATTTCCTTTTATTCTTTTACATAAATATGTCCCCATCTAAGCAAATTCTAACAAAGGCACCCATTTTTATAATAGATTGGTGGAGACACTATTTAATAAATACCATGTCACACATAAGGTCTATATGTCTTAACATACACAAACCAATGGCTAAGTTGAGGTGTAAAATAGAGAGGTCGAGTTAATATTAGAGAAGAATGTGGATCCTTACAGGAAGGGTTAAATTTTAATAATTGATGATGCATAATGAGCATACAAAATTGCATATAAGATAGCTATTGGCATGTCCTCATATAAATTAATATTTGATAAGCCATGTCATCTTTTAGTAGAGACAGAGCTCAAGGCATATTGAGCAATTAAGTTGTGTAATATGGACCTAAATGAAATTGGTGCCTAGATAAAGTTGCAATTACAAAATTTGAAGAGTTGAGGAATGATGACTATGAAAGTTAAAGAATTTACAAAGAAAAAACTAAGATTTTTCACAATAAGAAGATATTGAGGAAGAAATTTATTGTTAAAAAGAAAGTTTTTCTTTTCAATTCAAGGCTGAATTTATTTCCAGGTAAGTTATGTTCTCATTATGTTGAACTTGTTATTGTGATTAATCTTTTTCATCATGATGTAGTAGAAACTCAAAACTTGGAGGAAAAAAATGATGTTTAAGATGAATGGTCATTAAGGAGGTGAGATTGAAAGATCTAATTTATAAGGAGTGATATGACCAAAAAGAAAAATCAATCTAATAACTTTTGAAAAAAGTTGTTGTTGGGTGGCAACCTAATATTTGAGCATGTAACTACCATCCTCCAATTCTACTTAGTTTGTACTTGTTAGGGAAATAGTAACTTTACTCAATTATTTATTTTTTTCATATTAGCTATCTTTTTTGTTATAATATATGTTATTTTTTTACATTGAGGCTAATATAGTGTTTGAGTGTATGAGAAGAGTAAGAATCATTATATGATGTGTTTAATTATAAAATTTTCTTTTAACTTGTTCCAAATGGGCTAAATTATCATGAATATTATAAGGTTAAACTAGTTGAATATGAAGATGAGACATATTGAATGGTTAAGTTAACTTGAGGAGTGAATTGCAATTAACATTAACAGTTAAGTTAAAAAGGAACTGTGAAATTCGTTTTGGTATATTAATTAACTATGTTAAATTAAGAGATCTATGTCAATTTATACTTTCTTAATAAATGCTTTTCTTCTAAGTGGATGTATCGCTAGAAATTGCTTGGAATTGTTTTAACATTAACTGATATATGCATGTATGAAAAATGATAAAATGCATATTTAATTTAATGGTTAATTGTAAAAAAACTCTAAATTTTCTCAATTTTTAATACTAGTCCAAACTTTGAAAAGTGACACTAAAATGATCAAACTTTCAATTTTTACAAAAATAGCCCAACATCAAGTGTTCCTTTAACGCTGTTAACATGACATGCTATGTCAGATTTTTATTTTTGCCACATGGATGCCATATAGGACAGTGGTTCCATGTATGATATTTATTATTTAATAAAAATATGTTAAAATTGAAAAAACAATTACAAAAAAATGATGTCAACATGCCTTTCTCTACTGATGGGACCTTAATCTATCAGTTGAATGATCTCTATATTTCTAATCTTCTTTTGACTCCTTTCTTATTTCAACCTCTGGCCAGGCAAAATTAACTTGACATGTTCACAAAACTTTGATTGCAACAGAATCAAGAGGTTTAACATATATTTTTGTGGCAAGAAATCAAGCCTTGGTCTATATTTTAGATGAAGATAAAGAAGAAGTTCCAGATGCAGAATAACTCATTCTTTTTTGTTGCTGCCTCCCTCTATAGTCTCCCTCACCTCTTTACAAATAATTTAAATTCACATTTCCTAACCTATTGTTGTATTATATTTAAAATTAATGATGTTTTGAGAATTTATCCGAGTAATGGAAATACTTTTCACTCATTAAGCTTTCAAAGTCACTCATTACTCATCCATGGATATTTCTAGACAACTATTACATATATCTATCCGTACTTATGTCATGGGCAAATGCTACATTATGAAAGTTGGAGTGCATCCTTTATAAAGCAATAAAATGCATTAAACATCAAAACCAACATCCTAGTTATAACTTTGTTGCTTTTATTCTGAAACTTATATAACTGTCTAAGAAAACTAGTTAGACCATGGTCTGGAGTGTTACCAAGAATAGTTGAATCTTATAGTAAAGAGAAGAGAGAACACAGAGAGACAGGAAAACCAAAACCAAAACCAAAACCAAAACCTATATCCTAAATCTGTTTAATTTCACTTGCCATCTGCTTTTTGTTCCAAATAAATGCCATAGAAGTAGTCGTCACTATGGAAAAACATATAGTTATCGGGTTTACAATATATTTTGGAGCAACCTAATACATGGTAGCAAAGAGAAGAAGTAAAACATATAGAAAACTAGTGGATAAGAGAAGCAAAGTTGTAGAGTTCTAGGTTTAATTAGTTTTTTAATTTTAACATTTTTATTCAATAATAAATATCATATGTGGCACCACTATTCTATATGGCAACCATGTGGCAAATAGACAAATCTAACATGGCACGTCACATCAAAAACGTTAATAGAACACTTAGCATTGGACTATTTTTTGGAAAAATTAAAAGTTTGAGCATTTTAGTATCATTTTAAAAAGTTTGGGCCATTATTGCAAAATTAAGTAAAGTTAGGAATTTTTTTACAATTAACCTTTAGTTTAACTTTTCAACTTAAACATCTAACCTGAATTAACATCTCTTATCAGTCTGAATCAAAGTTTGAAAGAGAAAGTTATATTCAATTTAAGAAGCACTATTTAAATTATCCATAAATGCCTAATTATCTTTATTTTGCTTTTAACACTTCGATTTCCATCCTATTGCATTTTAGTATGGATGAGTTTCAATTTTTCTAGCTCAAATATTTATAATTGGATTTACTAGGTTGAGCAGTTTTATGACAAATTAGACGACACCTAATATGAAGATAAGAATAGTAATGATATACTTGGAAGGTGTAGCAGTAGAATGACATCAATTATTCATATAATACAGTTCGACAATAAAAGAATCAACATAGGGGAAACACATTGCAACCGTGACCCAATGTTTTGGAAAATATGCTTGATAAGTGTAAATTGCATCATGTTTTTGGGCTTAGTTTGATACATATTTAATTGTTAATTCAATGATTGAGTATGTGTTTAGGTTAAAATTGTGTTAGTTCGTTAATTATTTATGTTTTAAGTGTTTTATGGGTTAGTACAAGTCTTTGAGCTTAAATATTATGTTTTTGAGGTACCTTGATGT
>JAOTBA010000004.1:8784839-8800664 GCA_025629845.1 Erythroxylum squamatum | reverse complement strand
TGATTATAACAAATTTCATTATTTATTGTTATAATAAATATAACAAAAGGATTAATAAAATTATAATGGAAATATAAATTATTAATTAATAAATTAAACTAAATAAATAAATTTACATACATACAAGCCTTGTCACAATAAACATGTATGTAAATAATAGTCCAGTACATACATAGAATACATGTATGTAATAACAATCCTGTAAAGTCGATCTGAACATAAATAATTATATTTTAAACATGGCTCTGCTTTAATTTTTTTCTCCAAGCCGGCGTGATTTGGCGGCTCGCTTCTTAAAATTGATGACTTGATCTGTTATCTGTCTCGCAACCTCGCACGCACCTTTTAAATTCTTACCGCAAAAACGAGGGTAACTTAGACAGGTGAACTGTCCTCGAAGATCGGAGTTGAAGTACAACAGGGTTCAGGTAAAAACATTGGTCGCAGGAGCCCTTCAAGAGAATACGACTCCACTGATGATGAGCAGATGGTACAAATTATCTGACTCCACCATTCCTGTGCAATAATTCGTCCGTATTGAATCTGTTTGGATATCTTTTCATAAATTATAGGAGTATTTCTTCGCTAATGTTGGATTGCGTCTGTAAATCAATAATTGGTCTTGGCGGAACTGATCTGGGACAGTGGGACTGCCTGATTGTGCTAAATTACATGGATCAATTAAAGGCTCGATACGTTACTAAATATCAGTTCCAAGCTGAAATTATCTGTTGTGGACTCGTTACATTCGCATAGAGATGAAAGATTCCCGGATCTAATCAAATGACGGTGTTAATCTAGAACGCAAAAGTCTCTCATCTATTGCTTCCTTTATAAGTGCTCGACAGGCAAAAGAATGTGTCATCAGAGTGTATTTGAGAAGCAATTGTATGAGTAAATTTTGTAGTAGGTTAGTTTTTTCATGCCATTTAATTCAAACTCCTGGTAATGTTAATTTTATCCTTTGTTCCATTATTTTGTTCCAATCCTAAAACTACATCGTATTATGTGCACCACGTAACGTCGTATTGAACACGTAACAAGGTTAGAATAGACTTATTGGAACAGTCTATTATTGGATAGTCCCTTTTCTTGGTTCTGTTTAGAAGGAAGTGGTCATTAATAACAGCTATACCGTTTAAAAAAAAAATAACAGCTATACTGTACTGGGGCAACCTGTGTAATTATAAAGATCAATGATCAATGCGTGCCTGCCCCATTCAAGGAAGCCTAAGTAATCAGATTATGTATTTGCTTACTCTGAAACTATGTTGTAATTCTCTCTTTATACGAGGACGATTACATAGCTTGCTACAAGGAACTATCTTTTGTACAATTGTCATCTATTGGGAGATGAATGAAGAACGGTTAATGATCTCCCATCCCACCATTTTTAATCTCTTAAACTTGCATTGTAAACGAATAAAGAAACCGCAGAAACAGGAGTTAAAGACCAATGAAATCGATAATACGGGAAAAAAGGAAAAAGTTTGCCAGGACCGGATGCTCATAGTCATAGAAGAGCAAATTCTAGGAAGCCAGACAAGTCTCCCAGAAAAGCTTGTTCTTTTCCATCTCAGTCATCGGTTCACTGGTCGTTGAATCAACCGAAGCACACGATTTCTGATGAAAGCCCACATCACTCCTCCACGGTTCTCCTCCGCCACAAACGCGAATCTCCTCTTCCTCAACGTTGCCACAGTACTTCTCACCTTCATAACAGCCACAATCATCATTATTCAGGACGTCGCTGACGCAAGACTGATCCGATACGTCGTAGCTACACGACTCCGCATCGTCGTTGGCGAGATCTACACCAATGTCTGGTGGACGAAGATCAACGTCATCGGAGTCGCCGGTGGCTTCAACGAGAAACAAAGAACCAACGTCGACGAAATGATCTTTCCTTCTTGTTTGCTCTCCTTTCCAACTGTAACCAAAATTGTAACTTTCCATGTGTTACAATTAAGGTAGAGAAGTTAAGAATTGTAGACAACTCGTAACTTTGGCCATGTAAGAAGTTTTACTACGTTTACATGAACATTAGGTATATACTACATTCAATGGAGTGGACGGAGGATGGCTTGTTTGACGCTACGAGTCGTGAGGGTGTTTTTCTTTGTAGGGAAAACCACAAGGGGGGAGATTAATATATGAAAAGACTGCTACAGCCAAAATCTTCTAGAAGGAAAGGGGAAAAAAAAAAGCGTGTTTTTCAATAAATGTGGTTACCGGGAACCATTCTCAGGTTTCTAGAATGTCTGATAATTCCACTCGAAGCCAACTAGCCGAGTCGAGGTGTCGACCCTTGGGTCCTTTTACGTATAGTTTGCTAGGGTACGCTTGTTGAAAACCTTCAAGTAGGGTTCATTTAATTGAACACTGAAGAGACAACGACTTGAAAAATGCATAATATTTTTGTGATTTATTATTTATTTTTATTTTTAAAATAATTTTTAAACTTGATTTATACGAATCACTAAATTAAAATTTTAATATTAAATAAACATATTCAAGAAATAAATAAATACTATTTAATTGAAATATGATCTTAAATTATACTCCCTCCTATCTAAAATAAAAGTCGTTTTAGATGAATTTTAATTATTTAAAATAAGTGTCGTTCGTGACTTTTCATGCATGTTTATAATTTTACTTCCAAAATTACCCTTTAATTTCTCTCACATCCTGATTACACAGATTATATTTCAAGACAGTTCAACATGCAATTAATAAGAGCATATCATACATTTCATTAGGTTTCTTAATAAGTGTGCAATCCTCTAAAATGACTTTTATTTTAGATAGGAGGAAGTAGTAGGATGTAACGAATTGATTATTATATTTTATTTTCCCCAAGGCATGCGTGTTTTTTGGTGCGTCAAAGTTCCTTATTATGGTCCACAAAAAGAACATAGTTGACTATTGTATAATTCTTGATGTTTACTTGATTAATTTCTTGATCAAATATTCAACAAAAAAGACGTGAATCTTAATTCTGAAAACGCGTATTTACTTAAACTGACAGTTTAGTCCCAAAAAAGAAAAAAGCTGTGTAAAGATATTGTTGAGACGGTTAACAAAGTTGGAAGATTTAGAAACTCAGGAGGATGCCTGGTTTTTATGATTCCTTAAGGACCATTACAAGGTAATGTTCTTTCTTCCTTTTCTTTTTGTTTTTTTTTTGTCTGTAATAAATTACATCTGTTGTAATAAAAGTGTCATGTGAAAGATCATGATTAATTTTCAAGGAATTGCGAACGCCTTGGTGCTGTCATTAAAAGAATCCAATTTAATTTAAAGATGGTTGTTTCTTCCGAGAAAGAGAGAGCCAATGGATTATGTAACCTATGATTACAAGTTGCTGGACATTGTGGCCCATACACCATTATCATTAGGCAAACAATTAGTTGAACGTCACAATTAGAAGGCATTACTTGAACAATTTCTCTACGGCAATCACAAGTTGTCCAATAACCAATCATAAACCCTGTTGTTGTTACAGCAAAATTCACTTACCAGCAATGCGTAACGGGGTACTATAAGGAAATTAAGGGTAGCACTCGCAGCAAAGGTTCAGTGCTAAACGTACGAAACCCACGATATTGTAGCTTATTAATTATCGTCCAAACACGTCCTCCTTTGGATTCGGTACTACTCCTGTCACCCGTCACGTCCGGTGCTATCATGCTCCTTTCACTCCCTGCTACCAAAATCTTGTTGAGGGCCGGCTTCTAGTAACTGCTTAGGAAACGCAACGCAGAGCATTGAAGAAATATAACATGTGATCAGGGCTAGATTATTGGTGAGCACCTAGCCACCCACTTGAACCACTCCCATTAAGGTGCAATCGTCTATATAATGATTATCAGATCTAACAGTCTAGATTCCAGGATTCACTTTTGGCAAAAGTATGCTCATGACCATCTTCGGATGATAACATCAAGTGAAAACGACGTCTATACTAAAGGAAGAAATGAGATCGCAGTCAGAGCTGAAATTATTAATGGGGGATGTGGATAAGGATTTAGGGCAAATATAGGATCAGATTTTGAACGTAACAAAAATGTGGACAATACTTTTGCACAACAAACCATATTAATATTCTCCACTAACCACCTAAAGAAGATTGGGTTCTTGAAATACAGTTCAATCACAACAGGCAACTCAAAAGCTGAATTTAGGAGATCAACAAATGCTATCATTCACAAGTGAAACTTAGAATGTAATCGTCATGTATTTAATCAGATGGTACACTAAAGAAAAAATAGTTATGCGTTCATGTTCTTAGAATTAAGAAAACTGATAATAGCTAACGACCAAAAGGCAGGTTGCAACGATCTTAATTCTTAAGTTCTTTTTTCTTTAGAAAATAGGGGAAAAGATTACTATAGATAAAAAGAAATATTGGACTCGTGTGGGAAGGCAATGCCAAGAGGGCGCAGGAGACATAGTTTTATCAAAAGGACCTAGTAAACTTAAACTAGCAAGACTAGTGTACATTGGTTCAAATTAATATGTACAACTTCAACTCGTAGATTACAGAAGTAACTTCTACTAGCCATGTACTTCAAGTCCATTAAAAAAAAAAAGCCAAAATAAAGGCAGATAGAGTGATTGATAACTAGAAGTCAAAAGATTGCTTGTGAATCAATTTTAAAAATAACCCTCATATGACCCGCCTCTCATGCCTAATGAAGAATTTCCAACACACCCTTCAGAATGTCATACGTAACTGTCTTGTTGTCATAACGCAAATTAAAGCCTTTCATATAATCTCCACTAGAAGTTAGTAGAATACCATTAGTCCCACAAACAATCGCCTCGACTCTCTAGAAAGAATGCGCCCACCATCAAACAGATTTACAACAATGACTAGCATTGATAGAAAAGAGAAACAGGTTGTACTGCAAGTTCTTTTGAAAAACTCACGATTTAACTAAGCCGATAGATTGTTAGAACTTGAAGTCTTTTATCTTTAATCGTTGCCTCAACACCCAGTGAAGCTTTGCCTGTGTGCTAGATATAAGGAAGAAAAGTTAGAACACAATAAGCCATATCTCTCAAGCATCTCCAAACTCTGAAATCCTCCTTTCCAGCAAAGAGTACCAAATTTATGGTTTCTCAGGCATATAATTACATGTATGATCACAAACTAATACAAAGAGACAGATTGCGCACATAGAAGTTAACTTGTGAAAGTAGAAAAAATAATATGTTAACTAAAGTTACGAACAGGAGAGGCAGAAAATTACCTGGTAAAAGAAAAGGTTGGATTACTTGTCATTGCTTCAGTGCGTCACAAATTTCACCAAATAGTGAGGTGGTAAAAACCAAATCTAGCTCAGAAGCACTAAAACTGCTCAGCAGCTCAAGGTATAGTAGTAGCTTCAAAGCATGCTAATCCTAAAGTACTGTGCAATCCATTTGTTGATATGCAGCAAAATACTTGAAAGAAGAAAAGAAATACAAAAACAGAAAAGCCTGAATAAGATGAGGGATCATCACAAACACAATTCAATTCTCCTAAGAGCAAGATCTATCTACAGAAAGTGGTGGCCTGCCGTAAGCCATTAACTATTGTTGCCACCCTAATTAGTTATGGCCAGATGTTTAATCCTCAATAAAGCAAGCAAGTCCAACATCAAGCTCCATCAAACTCAAAAACATCCATTATTTTCAAATGTAAATACCTGAATGCAATGTAAATTATGAAAGATAACTATGTAACAGTAATCAGATAAGCTCTTAACATTAGCATATTGACATTATAAGTGATGTTAGCAAAGATAGAATACAAGAAGATTGAAATATAACAAATAAAAAATTGCATAAATGCACTCCAAGTTTTATGAAGTAGGTCAGCGGATTTCATCCTTTTAAAATTGCTCAGTAGACTGTATTGCGAGGTTTTCTAAACTTGCAATGCATGGGAAAAGTACCTTTTCTGTTGTATTGCCTTCAGAAATGAATCATGTCAGTTGACAGCCACTGAGTGAACACTCCAAACTCTGAGAATGAATGAAAAAGAAGAGCACACAAAAAATGTTTAAGCAAACAGAGCATCTCTTAAACTTTTGTATCTTTTGATAATAAGGCTAAATTCAGCAAAAACAAAAAATCATCCATTTGAGAACTTATTCAATCAAGGACATACTGAGTCCAAACTCTGGAATAGAACAGAACATAAATTAAATAAATTCAGAATGATACCTGAAGATTCACCGTACAGCAATACATGTCTTCATTGTACATAAAATGGACAAGCAGTCCATACTCCATTACAAAAACAGGCATGCAACCTGCACTTACTACTTAAATCTTTAACCATTATTGTCATCAAGAAAGGAGAACAGCAAGAAGTACAGCAGGAAGCAAGAAGATAAATGTTTGATTCTTTAATAATATCTTATGGCAACCAAGTAAAAGTCTCCCTGTTATAAATAAATGCGCAAAAGAAATAATTTTGGGGAAAAGAATAAAGAGTATAAAAAGACTAAAAAAGAACCATAGAATAATGAATAATTTTCAATTGATATTTCCACAATATGTGGACACAAGTTATTGAGGGAAAAATCAATAAATTAATAATTGATGTTCAACGAAATTCCATTGTACAGAATACAAATTGTATCGGCACAGAATGCACCATGAATTACAAGTTTTGGAATTCCAATCCCGCGGTGCAATTACATGGATGGAGTAATGATCATGACCATGTATTTACGGTCCACCCAATATGCTGATGCTGCAGTCACTCCCACTAATCCAAGCTGATGTGACTACATTATCACAGAATTCTGATTGTTGCCAAGACTCATCTTCAGATTAATAAGGTTTACTCTGTTTGTTGTCTCTTTTCAGCTGAACTTTCAGTTTCTTACCTCCTAATTGGCATCCATTCATCATACTAATTGCAGCTTGAGCTGATGCAGGTGAGTCATAACTAACAAACCCTGCAAATAGAGGCATGTTATTAAATGTCAACAGCCAAATTTAGGTTGAAAATCATGTTGACAATGAGCATACCAAAGCACTTGCTAACACCAGTTGCCTTATCAACAAAAACCTTAGCACTCAAGACTTGTCCAAAAGCTTGAAAAGCATTGGCAAGCTCTTGATCACCAAATTCTTGAGGTATGTGATATATAAACAAATTGGCCCCAGGTGGACCTAAGTCAAATAACAAAGAGTATTTAGCAGGTAAACACTAGTAACAATAAGATAAGGGAACAAAAACAGGGACTTTTGTGTGGAAAACAAACCTTCAATCTGGCCTGCGGAACTGGTACTAACACCTGATGATACTGCAGAACTACAGCTGGCAGCCGCAGGTGCAGGTGGCAGCGGACTAGGTGAACCACTCAAAGAATGGTGAGCCATCATGCTTCCAGGATATGAAATGGGATATTGGAGACCTTGCATTGTAGGATACGCAGAACCCACATAACTTGCAGGAGTCACTGCATAGTTTCTAGGTGCCATAGTTGGAACAAGGTCAGGCCTGATTGCACCACGCACAGGATTTCCTTGATTCACGGGAGGAATCATACCATGAAAAGAGGGTTGATGAAAAGCTGCTTGATTCTGCATAGCTGGCAGGCGATATGGCATGAGTCCATAAGTTCCAGGAGCCTACAACAGAATGACCAACAGAATACTCACCTTTGATAATACATTACTGGTAGATAAAATTGACAGAACACGAAATCCAATTAAGAAGAAAAGAGGACCACAAATTTTAAGGATATGCCAGTTTTCATATAAGTTGAAAACCTCTAAACAATTGCAGTTAAACTACTGACCTGATACCCATAACTGTTGTAGGGGGGTACATAACCCAATGGCATGGCACCAAATAATGAGGGATGTTGTGCATCAGTATTTGACAAATTGGATGCCTGAGATTGTGCTTTCTGAGCTCTTCGGGCTTGTCTTTCCTTTTCTGTATCTGCCCATTTGACAACCAAAGGAACACTTGAACCCTAGTAAACCGAAAGATAAGAATCAGACTGAATCATTGTAACAAAATCATTGACAAAATAAGGTTCCAGGCTTCGAACTCAAAGTCCATGGAAGAACGGTCATCTTTTAAACAGAATTAAAAAATGTGACACGTATGTATGTTCAGACAATTGGGTCAGAAAATATATGGGCAGGCCTTTTAGTTTCAGAGAACCCATACCAACATCAGAATGGTTAGTTAAACTATTGTAACGCCACAACTTCCTCCTCTATCTGATCTAATTGTCAGCATAGAATATTGAACAATTGATGTCTGTTAAGCTATGCCTTCAAGCTCCAGATAAAATAGCTAAACTGTCTAGTATAACTAAGAGTTTAAGAAATTGTAGACAGTGTCAGATTAAAGTTGCTTCCTGACCAGAACATTACTGGTTTAGCTTGACAAGCTTCTAGTTTAGTTGACATGGAGAAGAACTCACTGTAATAGGGACAGTACTTTCAGAACTCATTTTCACATTAGACAAAAGCTGGCCTTTACCTAAGATATATTGTTGATACATAAACATCCTAAACTTGTAATACAAAATTATACTACAAATTACAAATTAAGAAAACAACTTATCCAACAAAAAGAAACAGTGAACCTAAATGTAATGCAACAGATAAAGCAATCTTCCAAAGCTAAAAGAATTACTAAGGTTACTTTTGAGCTAAACATGTTGTTTGAATCACAAACCTCCATTTTATGCTTTCCATTGGTGGCCTCCATGGCAGCAATGGCTTGCTCTTTTGTTTCATACTTCAAAAAAGCACAGCCTACAAATTTAAGTAGCAAAAATCAAAATTACCATTTCATTTCTTCCGGATTTGTGAACCAAAAAGGGAAATAAGCACCTTTGCTTGTCTGTTGAGAACCTCTTAGAATTTGTAGGTCTTTTATAGTTCCATGTTTAGAGAACAATTCAGATACTTCAGCTTCTGAAACATTTTTTGGAAGCATACCCACAAAGAGTTTGTGCTCTGGATTGAAAGAAAAGTAACAAATCATTCAAAAAAGCACAAAGCATAATCTACTAAAATTTCTCAAAATAATCTAAAACACCAGTATCTGGAAAGGAATCACGATAAAGCAATATAAGAGACAACTAGGTATCACGTCAAGAAATTATATTACACCTAGCCTTTCCAACTCGCCATCTGCATACTTCACTTGCAATGGACTAGATGCCTGAAGTTGACAAAAGAACAGGATGCACTCCAATTAGAGAGGCAGCGACACCAATGCGTCAAAATGTAACAAAAAACAAATACATAAAAATAGTTGGAATTTATTTGCGCAGAAGTTATGATTGTCACAGTATCTAAATCAATCTATGCAGTAAATCAAGCCCAAAGAGACTTAATGAGAAATTAAATTAAAAAGATTATTCATTAAAATAAGTTGACAAGAGTCAAGCCTCAAAAGCACAATGGTAACAACGAAAAGGGGTTTGTCTATGTCAGAAGTTGTCACAAAATGATTCAATTGATCATAGTTTTTAATATTGAGATGGCTGCCTATTGTGACAGTTAATCGTGATATCACTTGTTTAACAAATTGCCTAATAGTGTCATTTCATTACTTAGAATGAACGAACCACCAGATGGCTATGCAGACTCAATAATATCTTTTATGAAACAATTGTAACCTACAATCTGTTGTTTTGACATTACAAACAAATAAGTGAAATGAATATCAACCCACAGTTTGCTATTCCCGGTCAATCCAGTTAACAATGTTCGTCACAAGACTCAGAATGTTCATCAAGTCTCTGCACTTTGAAGAAAGAAACAAATTTTCTTTTAAATCTTCTAAATTGGAGTCAGCATCTCCATTTGCTTCATGCAAGTGATGCACCCATCAATCCTTTTTACAAATGCCATCACGCATTTTGCTGAAGTCCACCTCACTGAAGAACTTTGCATAGACCAATTACATCATTAAATGCTGCATTGTACAGTCCAGTGGTATTACTATACAACCAGATAAATCCAACTCCGCTAGGGATCACAAAATCAATATCAGAGCCTTTTAAGATAAGAGAGGCTCAACAAATTTCAGCAAATTCAAACTCACCCCCTCATTCTTTTAACTTCCAACTAAATCAAACAGAATACCGGAACCAGTCATTGTTAAGAATGTCCTATTTACTACAAGACCAATACTTATCCACTAATACAATGTTTGAGATCAGCAATTAGGCACTACAAGCAGTAAGCTTTGAGCAACATAATTCAAAGAAAACAATAACTAGAGATCACAAAAAGCACTAACCCCAGGCAACGTTTTCTTATTGTGACAAGCATTGACCGCCTTATCCGCTTCCAGCCTCGACGGACATATTACAAAACAACAACCTGTTGTACATACCACAAAAACTACTCAAATTAGGGTTTCAAACGCCGGAAATCTCAGATTAATCCAAAGAAAAAAGAACTCCGAATCATGCAGAAAGCAAAGCCTCTTAAGAAGAGAGAAATAAAACAGAGAGATTTGAAGAATGTGAGAAGAAAGAAAGAGAAACCTCTAGAAGCTCGCGTGGTCTTGTCTTTGATGATGTTGACCTCGTCCACCAAAGCAAACTCTTCGAACATTGCGAGAAGCTGAGCTTCTGTCATGTGCTTAGGTACTTGACCTACAAACAGTTTCACGCTCTCTTCGCTCGATTTTTTCTCTGCCATTACTGCCTAAAAGCACACACAAAGATATACAGCACTCTCTCTCTCTACGACTCCTCCGTCTTTCTAAAATTCACTCTCTGGCCTTTCTTTCTCTCTCCTCCCTTCTTCTTTTTGTTGTTTCTTCGAATTTTCTTTATTTTTTTCCCTCGCAGAGTCGTCGCTGTGAAAATTGGGGCTTTTGTTGATGGCAAAGTTGGATCTCCCATACATAATTTTATAATTAAATGCACAAAAAGGGCCTCAACCTTTGCTTAATTTACGATATCGACCTAAATGTTGTTTCCATTCGTTGTGCTTGGACTAGAGCGCTTACAATTTTGGCTGTTTAAATGACTACAATGCCCCTCCGCTTCGACTCCCCTCTCATCTCATGCATGGCCTCGATCATGGTCTTGAATTTTGATTGGCTACTGTACTTCTGTCCCCAGAAGGGTGGTCTCCTACGAAAAATAAAATGTTTCGTCTTCTGCGCCAAATACGGACAGTACGTTCCTTTCAACCGCGTATAGTATACACAAGTTAATCTTTCGTAGTAAAACGTAAGGATCGATTTGAGTGCTGCCACACACGACCCCCATGGGGTTCATTTGAGCTACGAGATATGAACCTCATTGGGAAAGACTATCTGCATTGGATTAATGGGCTAAGGTAGGAAAGTAAGGAAGATTTTCGGAAAACCTGAGCGTTAGCAGTTATGAGAATATAACAGCGCACGTATTGTTAGCGGGTATTGTAGATAGCCAAATTGTACATACTTCAATTGTTGAAGATGATAATCACTTCTTTTTGTGAATGAATATACTACTTATTTTCCCCCCCAAAAAAAAAAAAAGCACAAGGATGGATTATTTTATTTAAAATATTAAGTATATTATGTTTTATTTAATAATAATATATTGTAAAAACATGATTTTTATGATATAAAGCAAAATTTGCATTCATTACTTTAGAATCCTGAACAAACAATCGATTACAAATCATAAAACAATTGGTTGAGATTTGTAAAAAAATTTGAAAACAAAAACATGTTTAATGTCATCATCTTGTTTTTATTTTTAATTATATTATTAGGTGTTAATATTAAACTTTAATTTATGTATTTTAAATATCAGATTGTATGGTTAATTTTAATATTTTTCATTATGGTTAGAAATTAGATATATGAATATTTATATAATTAAAGAAATTTAGACATCAATTATATATAATAAAATTCTATAAACTATAAAAATCACCTTGAGTCATTCTAATCAATAAAAGATGTTCATCATACTATAATGCTTCAAAACATAATAGTAGTATTATTTACAAAAGAAAATATAAATCAATTAGAATTAATATAATAATTCTATATTTGTCTAGCAATTTTATCTCGCTTTTGAGACATGGTTCGAATTGTGTTAGAGTGATATTATACTATACTTGAGAACTTGCATCTTTATTTTCACTTTTCATAATTTGTTATTCATTTTCAACACAATTGTGAAATAATTTATCGCTTGGTAAATGCATTATAATATAAATGTGTATAACACAACAAATAATAATAATAATGTATTTTTATTTCTTCATATCATAATTCAGTATGTTTAAAAGTATAGGGAATCTTGCTTTTAAAATGCCCAAATAACTTTCAATAACATTTCTTAATAAAGAATGCTTGTAGTTAAATAATTCATGTGGACCTTAAGGTCTTTCTCTTCTTTTATAATCTTATAAATGATATCTCTCACTTCGATATGGTGAAAGAAATTAAGGTATATTAGGTAGCCTAAATCAACAAAATAGAACATATAAAATATATAAAAATGTAATATTAATAAGAAGTAACTAAAAATAATCGTAATTACTATGTTTATTTAAAATAATATAATACCTTATTGAGGTATAGGAAATTGGTTTGTTGGATTTGTTTCTATTTCTAAAAGAACTCGAAAATCATTTATCGGACCTTTCCATCCTACCATTACATATGTGAAATACATGCTAAATGAGCAACAACACATAATATTTTAGATTGGATTAGTTCTTTTACCCCTATATGGTATTTGTTCATCAACAGGAATAAGTACATCAATATGTGTACCATCTATTGCTCATATACAATCCTTTAAAAAATCTTACTATTAGAATAATTATCAATCATAAGGATATAATGAAAATAGTAATTAAAAATATGAATTTACCTGAAAATATGAAAAGAATTTTGAATTATGTTGAATTTCAGGAGGTGTATTGGTAAAGGATGAAGTAGTATTAACTCTTTTCGTAAAAGAGTTAACTATATATAAGACTTTGGGAAAGTACTTCGAAATTGTCTAGGTTGAATGTTGAAAGCATTCTTCATTAACTCTAGTTGTCTCATTATACCCTATAGTCATCAAGAAAATTACTACTTATTTCTCCACGATCAAATGACTTATCGGTTTTAAGCCTCCTAAACTCTTCAATCATATAAGCTCAAGAAGATTGTCTTGCTCATTCTTAAATTCTCATAAATCCTTTTAGAATTCCCATTCAAAACTTACAATATCCAATTATGAACTAATAGAGCAAAAGTCCTACATGGTTGCTTTTGTAAATGAAAATATTTGTTCGCTTACCTAGTTAGACAAATAATAACTACCTTCATCTGTTCATCATCATAATCTGATTTGAAATCCAATAAGAAAGCCATGTAAGTCAAAAGGTTTATATCAAATATTCATACAAAACATAGATTTAAAGTGCTGAAACCATTGAATGGTTCTTAATATAAAAGTATCAAATCGATAAGAATTCTATACGCAGTAACATAAAAATATAAGTAAAGTGACATGATACGATCCAGCTTCCTTACATCTGCCATCTTGATAAAAATATCCCTATAAAGTGGAGAATCATATAAAGCCTTTACAGCTTTTCCTTACAGCACACCCTTAACACCCAATTCTTCTAAGGAATTCTTTCCATTATTATATTATTCTCTTGATTAATTGATGAAGCTTCAGATCCATTCTATAGTGGATGATGTTTCGGTCAATTTTTTATCTAGTAAATCATTCTTTCTTTTTGATTGTTCGCTAACCATAATCAAGACATCGTCTAAAATGTTATCTTCTTTACCTTCTTATTCTTAGGAGATTTCTTTCTCTTAAATAGAGAACTTGTAACTTGTTCTCCTTTTTCATTATATGAGCAATCTTCATCAATGTTAATTCTTTATGTTCCTCTTTTGTACTATTCGATGGAGATTTTAGTTGATGGATGTGCATGCAAACTAGTTGTAGTAGTATCTCTAAAAATATGACATGAGTATGAAATCTCCTTACATCCTTTTTGCTTGAATATGTGAGCCATTTTATTTACCTATAATAATGAAAAGGAAATATGAGAATAAATATTGTATAATATGATATAGTAATAAACAAATATATTTTACATTAAATCAAATTTTCCAATATTTAATTGTGGCATTAACTTCACTAATGAATGAGTTATAATTGATTCTTTTTTCTTTGAGTAAGTTCTTGAAATTCTTCAAGCTAGCTTTTAATTTAGTATATTTATTCTTCAATTGAACATCAATATAGTCTTTATTAAATTTTATTTGAAGGCTTGTCTTAATATTCTTTCAACCAAATTTGAAAAGGGTAGTAGTTATTCAATTTTCCTTCTTCACTTCTTCAACCATCAATGAGATTAAATGCATCTAATGGCATCATTCCATACCTCATGCTCTTCATTTATTTGCACATACTCATTAGAATCGTTCATATTGTTCAAAGCTTCTATCACTAAATGTAATTACATATAAGTGATATAAATCATAGCAATTTTCACAAAGAATTAAATACTAAGTATGGTTTAAAAATAATAACGAGATAATTATAGACGACAGTAAAAATTATCAATTTTTAAAATAATTTTTCAAACTTAGGCATGTACAATGTCAAGTCTAGTATAATGCCCTTGCACTACAAAAGTGATTATGTTCTTGAAGGATTCATATGCTATAAGAGATCTGCACCTAAAAACAAGTATGCATACAAAGAGATGTGTGTATATTTTTTAAAAAAATATTCATGAAATATTGTTACTAATTCCAAGAATTCAATTCATAAATTTTTTACAATTCTAACTCAATTTCATAAAATTTATCCTTAAATGGTATGTAAGGAAGATTATCATTAATAATGATATATATGAGTAGTATATGTTAGACCCCGTTCCCTCTTTCTTTATTAAATAGGTTTGTTTAACTTATTGATCGTTACTTACCTTTTTGGATCGTATTAAATTGATAAGTAAGGAGGGTTTTTATTAGATTTTCGATTGGTTAGAATAAATTGGGATGTTAGTGCCATAATTAGAAATTAAAGAAATTGAGAGTTAGAATTTAGAGCAGTAATTATTAATTTCAGGAATTTAGTTCAATTAGAATTTTATTACTTGTGGTATTAGATTTTAAGAGAATAAGGAAATATTAAGTTAGGTCATTAAAATAGTGTTAGGAATAAATTAGGTTTTGTTTAAATGGTTATAAGGTTTTAGGTTTATTAATTAAGTGGGCTAGGGTTTGTATGGAAAATTAAATGGAAAAGAAGGGAAGCAAGTGGGCTTTTAAGAGAGGGAGCCCACAAAATTTGAAATGGGAAGGAGGGAAATGAAATATTGGGAAAAGTTTAAGGAGGGAAACTTTGGACTTGAATAATTGGGCTTAGGATTATGAGGTTAAATGTAAAGGTTTAGGTGTTAGCTTGACCAAACTTTGACCAACTTTAAGAGACCAATAAGTGACCTACGAAATTTTTAAAGGGAGGAGCCATGTGTTGTCGGTTATGCATAGGAAATAAGTGAGAAAAATTAGAACATTAGGTCATTTTGCTTAGTCATCCGAAACACACCAAAGAAAGAAGAGACCTACGAAAATTTTGAAGAAACAAAGAGAGGGAGGTTCGGCCATCCAAGAGGAAGAAGAGAAGTAGGGTTTTCATGCTTGAAGAAGGTTAGTTCACTTGGTTTATGTAAGAAGAAAAGGAAAAGAAAGAGGTTCTTCATCTTTAGAAGCAAAGAGAAGAAGTCGTGGGTTTACTATTAAGGTAAGAAATTCGAAATTTAGGGTTGCTTTGTTAGGGTTTCTATCTTTCTTGCTAATCT
>JAOTBA010000004.1:8743671-8764295 GCA_025629845.1 Erythroxylum squamatum | reverse complement strand
ACCCAGGAGTTTGACAACCACGGAGTTCTCCAACGGTTCCTCTAGCGTGGTCCTCAAAGCCTTGTCCACAGACCAGCGGGGCAGGCGGTGGTCGGCATCACAGAAGCCCGACCCCATCATTTGGGTTTCCACCAAATCAACAGCGCCCTGAAAGTGCAGCAGCGGCGAGTGCAGGACAGATTCCGCCCCACCCGAGGATGGAGAAGCAACAGCAGAGGGAGGGCGATGCGTCAACACCGGAAAAGGATCCTCCACTACACCGCCCTTATCAGGGGGTTCAGTCGGCCGTTGGCGCTTGGGGTTACCACTTCAGTTTTCTGATAAACCCATATTCAATCTAATTATTTAGACTTTAGATGAACAACGGCAATGTTTCTATGCACAATTAACCCAGCACATCACATGCATCAGATCTTAGGGACTTCAGAAGTGGAAATACAGTATTATTTTCTTAGTTTAAAAAGTGTTATGAAGATAGATCGACATTATATTTTATTCTTCACAGATACACATAAGAAAAAGGATATATTTATCATGTTAATACGTTTTTATTGAGGTAAAACATTGTAACCAGACTCCATTTTTTGCCATATCGCTTACATTAAAATGTATTTTTATAATTTTAAAACAGAAATGACTTCCTTCTCAAACTTTTCTCTATTACTAATTATTTGTACTTGTAAGAAACCAAAATTTCTCATTGGAGCCACTCTTATTGTAAAATAAGATTTTTTTTCTTAGAAATTAAAGATCCATTAATATACTTTGTAGTCTAAAGACTGAAAAATGAGTATCATTTAAATAACTATGTAAAACATGGGCATCAATTTATTTGTATATTTTGGGAATCAATTTATTTTTGTTTTGTAAAAGTAAGAAAATCATAGAATAACTACGAACTTCTACTAGGATAATTTGATTCCTATCGTTTTCTAAGTTATAAGGTAATTTATATTGAATCATTTAGTTCTTTTGAACTATAATTTAGAAAAAAAATATTTTTAGTTTTAATTATCCTTAATTAATTAATCAAGACATCATATAAGGATAAGGAGTTCACTTGAATATTTACTAACTCTATAAAGCAAAAAATTAAACAAGACAATTTATTATTTATTTTGAATTTCTTTAGGAGAAACTTTCTTTCTAAAATTAAATTTCAAGAATTTCCTATAAAAATGCTTTTGTTTTTTATTTGTACCTAAAATGGGGTAAATTGAGTGTTGATAAATTTTGACTACTTTAACCTGTATTAGTCGATCAATCACCTATATAGGTTGACCAATACACCTAAAATATAATGATGCTAATATCTTCAAATGCTTGAAACTAATTTAAACACTTCTCTAAATATTCTCCAATGTATGTTTTAAAGATTAAGAGGGTTTTCTTCAAAATTAAGACTTTAGTTCCTTACAATGATTGAAATGACTCATGCAATGAGTTAAAATGATGATATGTTTATACATATTGTGCCTCTAGAATATCAAAGTTACCAAGTAGGTAGTACAACAAATATTATATATTCATTTATAACTTTTTTTAGTCTTTTTCTTCCTTAATCTTGATTTTTTTTCCCTTCAATAAGTTGACCTCCAACTTTTCTCTAATGTATTTATGAGATATACCTTGATTTTGGGTTTGACCACTATTTTTCACATTAATTTCATTTAAAAAATCATTAAATAGAACTTATGCTTTGTTATCATCAAAATATAAACTATTACCTTCCTTGGTTTAACAATTTCCTTCTTCTGATGATGACAAATACTTTATGATATTAGAAACATAATGGTAAAATCAAAAACACATAGTTTGTTAATCCAAAGCAATATGAATAATTAGCTCCCCCTGTAATGTTGCATCATGAAAAAAAACTTACAAGTTAACATGTTTCAATTACAAATCAACTTTTGTAAGCACTGAAAATTAATCACTCCCCTAAATATAATGTCACTATTTTTCTCAAGAAAACACTAAAATTAATCATTCCTCTTGAATCTAATATCACTAACTTTCTCTACCTCTTTTTTGGAACATAAAAAAGAGTCAAGTATCTAAAATTCTACCAAACTAATATTAAGATATTAAAGCACATAATAAACCAAATAATCAAGAATTAAAATAAAATAGCACATGCGGAGATCCTCATCAAATGAAATTCCCATATATCCTCATTCGTTGGTTTAGTGAACATGTCAACAATTCTAACTTAATATCCCTATTTTTGTATATGATCTCTTATGATATTTATTTTCTATGTACTTGGTTTTAGAGTATAGAATATGGTTTTTTATAAGGCAAATAACACTAATGTTATTAAGTATTTTTGTGAGGTCTATGCCATAATCTCTAATTTGTTATGAAAACTTAAAAATGAGAAAGATAATTTTGTTTAGCTTGTGTGATGAGTTGAAGAGTTTAGGAGACTTAAAGGCAACATGTCATTTGATTGTAGAGGAGCAAGTAGCATTTTTTTTAATAATTATGTCAATGCAGAACACTTTCAAAATTCAACCTGAACAATTTTGAAGTACTTTCGCAAAGTCTTATATGCAATTAATGCTCTTGCGAAAAGAGTTATTACTCTACCATCCTTTACTAATACACCTCCTGAGGTTCAACATAATTCAAACTTCTTTTCATATTTTTATGTACATTCATATATTTAATTACTATTTTAATTAGGCCCTTATGATTAATAATTATTTTAATAGTATATTTTAATTTTTAGGATTATATAGGAGTAGTAGATGGTACACATATTGATGTGTAAGTTCCGATCGATAAACAAATACCATACATAGGTAAAAAAATTGATCCAACTCAAAATATTATGTGTTGTTACTCATTTGACATCTGTTTTACATATGTAATGGTTGGATGGAAAGATATTGCAAATGACTCTCGAGTTATTATAGAAACACTGAGAAATCCAATGAATCAATTTCCTATGCCTTCATAATGTATTACATTATTTTAAATAAACATAGTAATTATGATTCATTTTTAATATTTTTTTGTTAATATTATGTGTTTTATATGTTAGACAAGTTTTATTTTGTTTATTCAAGCTATACCAATATGTCCATATTTCTTTCACCATACTGAGGTGAGAGATATCATTTGCAAGATTATAAAGGAAGAGAAAGACCATAAGGTCCATAGGAATTGTTTAACTACAGGCTTTCTTCATTAAAACATATTATTGAAATATGTTTAGCCTTCTAAAAGCAAGATTCTCTATACTTAACATGTTACGTTATAGTATGAAGAAACAAAAATACATTGTTATTGTTTTTTGTTATACACAATTATATTAGAATGTATGAACAAAACGATAAATTATTTAACAATTGTGCTGAAAATGAAGATGTAAGTTCTAGGTGGAATATAATATCACTTGAGCACAACATGAAATTAGGTTTTAGAAGCGAGATGAAATTGCTAGAAAATATTGAATTATTATATTAGTTATAATTGATTTATGTTTCTTTTAGTAAATAATAGTACTATTATGTTTTGAAGAATTATACTATGATGAACATCTTTTATTGATTATTATGACTTAATATAATTTTCTAATTCATAGACTTTCATTACAGACAATTAATTTGTAAGTTTTTAATTATATTAATTTGCATATATTTTAATTTTAGCTATAATGAGAATTAATTATTTTAAAAATAATATATTATATAAAAATTATTGACATAAGAGTATAATTACAAAAATATAATATAATATATGTTTACATTTTGTGGAGACTTTTTTTAGTTTTAATTTTTAATTTTATCACACTTTAATTCTTCAATTTTAAATTAAATTATTTTTTAGCTTTATTCTTTTTCATTGATATGGCATTAGGATTAATTAGATGGCGTTTCATGTCATCAACTTCATAGGTAAAGTAAACCTTTATGTATTTAATTGATATAATTAAAAAAATTTAAAAAATTTATAATTCTAAATATTATTGCAAAATTGAGTAGAATTTTGATTTAAAATTATAATTTACCTTGAAATAATTATAAATATCTATATTGAGTCTTTTTTATAACAATACGTGTATTTAAGAAAGCAAGAAAAAAATGATGCTTTTTGAAAAAAAGTTATTATTAAGCCAATTTCTTTATAGAACTTCAATTGCATAATAAAGGATAATAATCGATTTTTATCAATTGTTAGAAATTGCATATCAAAAATTTTTGGAAGTTTCAGATTGTAAAGAAGAGACTGAACTTATATATTGTAGTAAAATTATTTTTATCTATGAAAAAGATTGGTATTGAATTAACAAATCTCAAATAATATACTTCTAAAAATCTCAAATATTATATTTAAAGAGTTTATATAGACTATAATGTTAAATTATGATAAATTAATTATTTTTCATTGTTATTATGGTTAAATTTGTTATCTCATGTTAAAGATTTTTCTTTTACTTTCACTTTCTTTTTTTTTAATCTTGAACTTCTTTAGTTGAATTTCTTGTGGATATTTGTAATTTTGTATATAAAGAGAAAAGTTAATAATGTGGTATCAATTTTTTTTTTCTCTTAAGAGTTAATCAATCCACATTTGTTCTATTCACTCAATTTTTATGCGTTATATGATTAACCTTTTCAGTTGATAAATACTATCATTCAAGATTGGATCCTTAATAAGATATGTACTTTTTAAGTAGTCTACTAAAACTAACTTCAAGAAATTAAATGATTTGGCTCTTTTAATGACTTTTGAAATTTGCTTTTATTGTAAAATTTATCACATTTGGATCAATTCTAAGTTAATTTTCTCTTTTATTGTATTCAACATGTATATGAAAAAATTTTAACATATATTTATACAATGTATATTACATATTTGGTGTCCATGAAGTTATTATAACAATTAAGAGTTCAATTATATGAAACAGTAACTCAATCTCTAAAAAATTTAATAATTTTTATTATTTTTGTTACATGTAAGTTTGATGAGAATATGTACAGCGTAACCTTTTTTATATGTTAAATGAATGATTAAAATATAAAATATTTGTTAATCATATTTATAATTGACATATAATATCAAATTCAATTAATAAGTTTTTCGAAACTTTCGAAATTCTTTCAAAGATTAAAGCACACCTTTTTTTAATAAAAACTTGATCTGAAACTATTTTAAAAGTTATCCAAAGGTATTTTAATACATCAATGAGTTTTTCTTTAAAAACTTATCAAATTTCCCCTTGAATACAAAATAATTATGCAACGATTGAGTCTCTATTTTTTTAAAACGATTAAGATGAAATTATTAGAAGGATTACAATGAGTTGAACAAATATTGATATGCTTGGTTCCTCGTAATTTTTGGTTTTTCACTTGAAACTCTCTTCGGTTGGAAATGTTTATTAATATTTTCTTTATCCTTTGATTGATTAATTAATTTAATTGAATTCTTTACCCTTTCACTAAAAGTGATTTTTCATATATCAACTTAATAAGAACACCAAGGAAAAAAATATCAGTAATGAAATGTTTTCTATCATAAGAAACATGGGTTAGAGCTTCACTTGCTTCGATAACCCTCCTTTTTTTTATGATGACATATAAATTATTGATATTGAAAAAAATAAATGACTTTGAATAAATCTCTCTTATAGTAAATAATATATAATGCACTCTTGTCTTTAATATATGCATCAAGCTTTAATATCATCATTCTTTGTTAAATTAAAAAGGTTATATAGTATATGATGTGATAAAATAAAAACGAAAAGTAAAACAATACTAAAATAAATCACTAAAGCAAGTTGACATATTGTTTTCTATAACTTCTACTGATAATCATCTTTCTATTATCTAATCTAACAATACGAGTGAATAAATTGAAAATTGAAAATTAGCAAAACTAAACTAATGAATAAGACAATCAGTTAAGACAATAGATAACAATTAAACAACTAATAAATAGATAATATCTACATAAAGAATCCTTTTAGATAACAATTAATCCTATATATGAATTCCATGTTGAATCTTTTATGTTTGTTACTTTAATCTAACATAATAAATAATTATAGATAATTTTCAAGAAAACTATAATCTTTCATTAAATTTAGGAATCAATTCAAAACATGATTATAGGGTTCATCCCATCTGGATTTATATTTTGGTTAGTTCATAACAAAATATATTTAAAAAAAACTCCACAACAAACAAGTAAAAACCCTAGAAAGACGATTGGTTTTTTATGACTTGAATTTTGAATATTCTTGATAAATCTTGATGGATCTTCGTACTTTTTTCTCCTAGATTATTTTCTTCTTAATCCTAACTACATTTTTCTCTACCTTATGATTGGTTTTTGGTCCCCCCAATGTCTCTTATCTTTTCTCATTTTTTATTTCTTAAAAAATTTGTCAAACATGGTATAGTAAAGGCCTTTTTATTGCAACACCCCTCTTGGCTTCTTTCACGAAACAATCACCACCAACACGAGTCTGAAACATAGGATCATATTTTCATATTGTCTAATATAGGCATAATATGGTATGATATCGATAAATGCCTAGAGAAATAAAATGATTTGTTATTAAACATGACAGGAACACGAGTCCTTGTAGCAGCTATATTGTTCAGGCAATAAACTCTCACAAGAATAGAATGTGCAATATTAGAACACATGGAGTAACACAGTACTATATCGGTACTGTGTTTTGAGTTCTTAACCTAAAATCTGCGAAAGCTGCCCTAACTTGACTCAAATCTTCCGAATTTTATTCTGGTTCAGTCGGATTCTGTTGAGGCTGGATGTTGCAGCTTGGATCCATGATTCTGTGTAACTTTGGCTGCTGAATACCTGCAAAACAAATAAGGCACGCCGGAGGTTGACTTCCGGAAGGCCCCTCCGACGCTCAAGTTAGTCTTTTTGATGAGGTTTTGGTCGCTGAGAATAGAGAAGACTAGGGTTGTAATCTCGTACCAGTATCATGGCCAAATAGTACCTTATATATGGGATAATTGCTAGGTTTAGGTCTTTACGTAGGTCTTGATGTTTGCATGGGAGATGATCACCTACGACTGGGCCGTCGATGTCTGGGCCTGGAATTGGTCCTTGTATGGCCGACCCAACCACTTTGTATTACGTAACTTTAGCTTTTTAATGATATATTACCTAAGCAGTAATAAGAAATGGGGCACAACAGTAATATTATGCACAAGACAATGGTAAAATAAACTTTGTGAAAAGCTGAGATAGAGTATGTTAGTGAGAGAAACTGCGTCTCTCTTTTTGGTCACCTTTCTTGCCTTCCCTTAGATCTCATGTTGTTCTTAGACATGTTCTTCCGTACACGTGTTGAAGACTTTGAGTAGTCCTCCAAATTTTTGCTATTTTTTCTCTTCCATTTCCTTAAAATAGTCTCTTTTTGTCTTCCATTCTTTTCGCTTCTTTCCCATTGTTTATTATCTTTGTATAAATTTCTCTCTCCTCTTCCCTCTCATGGATTCTGGCTTGCTTCTTACCTTTCTGCCTCCCTCCTTAAAGTTTCCTCTCTCCGCAGTTTTTTCAGCTTACACATCTCCGACAAGGCCAATTCCTCACGTATGTTTAGACAAGTTGTTTGAGCTTCGTCCGTCTAGAAGGATCTAATCAAATCTTGTCCACATGTAAACCTAAAGAAGATTGCCCTTTTCCCGCCACTTGCTCACCTCCCAAGACTCTTTCGTTTCTGCGGAAGATAATCTCTCCACGAAGTTCAACATTTAGAGGGCATTGGTTGGAGAAAGTTTAAACAACAAGGATGTCATCTTCAGCTTCTTGCCTCCCTCAAAGATTAACGGTGATATCGCAACCACCTTATTGAGTTAACCTCCAAAGGTAAGTCCAAACTAAGCAATTGGGCTTCTTCCTTAACCAAAGGGTGTCATTTCTGGTGGTTCAGAGACCCATAATAGCCCTTTAGAGTCAACATAGTTTTTGAAAGGTTCTTATTTTTGATAATGATGTTTATTTATTCAAATTTAGTTCACATGATGGGAAGATATCTATTATGGAATTAGAGTCTTGGCATATGCAAGGCAATCCTTTTTTGTCTGGAGCTGATATATTTTCAATCAACATTCTCAGAGACATTTTGCAGAGGTTATCTAGTTGGTCAGGCTTGCAAGTTAATCTTCAAAAGAGCAATTTCTTTTGTTTAGCCGATGTCAATAATAAAGTTAAAATAGCGCAGACATTGAGTATGAAACTACACACCACTCCCTTCAAGTAATTAGGAGTCCCCATCTCTCACACCAAGCTAACATACAGAGATTGTATTCGACTCCTAGAGAAATATAGAGTCAGAATCCTAGCTTCGCAAAACAAGTTTCTCTCCATAGCTGCAAGAGTTGCGCTTATCCAATTAGTTCTTAATAATCTACAAATACACTGGATTAACCACATGATACTGCCAAGGAAAGTGATTAAAGAGCTTGAATGTACTATAAAAGCTTTTCTATGGTCGGGGCTATGGAAAATGCTAGGAAAGCTAAGGTCAAATAGGAAGAAGTCACGCTTCCTAGGAAACAGGGTGGGTTAGGAATACTCTTAACCAACTTGCTGCAGAAAGTGCTATTATGTAAGAAGATACAGAGACTTTATACTGATAAGAATGCCATTTAGATCATAGATATACCCTCTCATCATTCATAAGCTGGGAAATGGATGTAATATCTCTATCTAGTTTGACAATTGGACGGAGTTCAGTCCATTAATCCAAAGAACAAACCTAGACTAACTCAGAAATCGAATCCTAATCCAAGCTAATGCTTCAACTCTTATTGTCAATAGGCAATGTTTTGGGAACTATAGAGGGTTCAGACTTTTAAGTCAATATCTCCTAAATATCGTCAACAACAATCAGGAGGACATGGTTTTTTGGAAACCTCATCCCAAAGGCCTCTTTACAAATAAGTCATGTTATAGAAGCCTTCAGTCGGCATACCCAATAATCCATTGGTTCAAGTTGATTGGAAGAAAAGTCTTAATCTAAGAGCCTCCATAATCACGTGGTTAGTGACCAAGAATAGACTCAGTACCAAAGACAGATGGTATGACACTTATGATCCTATATGCATTTTATGTCATCTCACATCCGAAGATAGGAATCACCTATTCTTCAACTGCACTTACACTAAATCGGTATGGAGCCAAATCCTTCATAAATTGGGGTTCTTCTGTTATTTATATGACTGGTTTCAAGTGCTACAACAGGTCATTAATGTAGTAAAATATCACAAGAAAGATTCTTTGCTGATAAATACAACCTTCACCTTATCCATATACAGTATCTAGCAGGAGAGAAATCGAAGGCTATACCAGGGAGAGCTAACCACTAAATACTAACTAGCAACTAACATCATTAACGATATCTGAGGACTTGTAATAGCCAAAGATGCATACCATAATCTGACTGACAATATGTGATTGAACTGGAATCTTTAACTGGGTAGCTTTTTTCCATTCTTTACAAACTTGAATATAGGCCATTGTAATACTTTTGTCTCCCTAGGGAAGAACCAATCTTCTTGTTGTATATAGTTTTTACTATAGTTAATGAAAATTCCTTTTAATTTAAAAAAAAGCAATCCTTTTTTATTACGGAAGTGATATTATGGTTTATTTATCGGAAAGATGATAATGTTATTATTCTTATATGAGCACAATCTTAAATTGTTCGTTTAGAAGACCGGTTTATCAAACGACTAAACTATATAGCAATTGCCATAAGAAAACCACGTAACAAAACATCTATTCGCCCTACTCTCTTCCGAGACATATCTTTTTGTTCCTAAATAATCCATTCACTGTTTTCAAATGATTATATCCATTCAATTTTTACAGGTCTCATTTATTGAATAGATAAATTTTCATAAAATAAAATAGGCATAGAATAATAGGAAAAAGTGATCTAATCCCTCTATTCTCCGTGTTCTCAATCCATGTCATCCATCCAAAAAAAATTTATTAGAATGAGTGGATGAAAAGAGTTTGAGAACAGGGAAACAAACAGAAGATTTGTTCCCCTTTTATTTAGATATCATTAACTGCCAAAATGAAAATAAGCAACCTCATCAGGATCTGTATGGATGTAAGAAACAGACAGGTCTCTCCCGCAAAGAATTTTTCTTGTTGTATAAAACGTGGTGGGTGACTAGAGTTTAGTTCCAATTCAAATCTCATATTGATCAAGTAAAGCCTTAATTGATAGTTTTAATAATAACAAAATATATTGTTATTAATAAATTTATTTTAAATAATATTAGTGAATTTGATAATTTAAGTGAAGAATAAAAAATAATGAGGAATTAAGCATATCATGATTTAAACAAGTAATTGTAATCTTTTTATAACCTTCTCTTAATAATTTCAATGAATTATAAGTCTAATCATTAAATGATCATTTACATATAACATATAATGTATAAATCTTTTTATAATCAAGAGAAAATTTGTTTTGATGTTTAAAGGAAATCGTATAATCTCTAAATAAACTTTGAGAGAACTTTTAAAATGATATTGAATTAAATTTTGTTAAATAAATACATTTTAATCTTTGAACACCGATCAACTAATCAAAGCCAATGATCAATAACAATAGGCTTTTAGGTGTATTGGTCGGCTAATCCAGGTGAGTGGTTGACCAATGCCTCTTAAAAGGAAGAAAAAATATACTTAAAAAGAAGAAAAAATTAAAGTTTATAATCACATTGGTTGACTAGTGTGGCCAATTGGCCAATTAATGTGTATATGTGATCTATTAATGTGATTTAAAAGGTATTACAGTGAGTTTGTTGATGTATTGATCGATACATTGGTTGACCAATATGACTAATGCTATTATTATTAAGCTTTGGAACATCTAGTTTTTATTTATAACAATTATTTTAGGTTATTTTGAGTATAAATATATCACATGTAAATTGTGAAATATTAGTTAGGTATAATAAAGAGTTGTTAAGAGTCTTAAGAGACTACGTGTATGCATTAAATAACACGTATTAAGCATTTATTAATTAATGTGAGCACAAGAAGAAGTTTTTGAGTCGTATAATTATTGTAGTTAGAGAAATTGCTTATAGTGTACTTTGTGAGGGTTTCTTTTGACCTTGATCAAGATTTGTAAAGAGTTATTCTTCATTCATCACAAAACAAGATGATTGTAAGGGTCCTCTTTGACCATGACAAAGAAGAAGTTGCAAGGAGGATTGTTATGTATTTTATGAAAGAAGAAGTTGCAAGGAGGATGGTTATGTATTTATTGAAAGAAGAAATTAGCAAATTCTTAAGTGAAACTTAAAAAGTGGATACAGATCAAGAATTGTTTGGTGGAATCAACGTAAATTAACAATTGGTATAATAGTAAGACTCATTCATTACATATATACTTTCAGAAAATTCTGAGCAAAGTTCATTAGAGCACAATTTGATTCACTTTTTAGTCAAAAGAGACAAGATATTAATATTTCTCCAACTTTAGTATAAATGATTACTTATTTTGGAGAATTAGGAGGAAATCCTTTCTTATAACTGAAGGTTTTAATTTATAGGAGATTGTAGAGAAGAGTTAGTGAATAGGAATGATAATAGACTCATTTCATTAAATAGTAAGGCAATGTACATTTTATTTTTTGACTAGATACAAATGTACTTTCTAAAGTTTCAAAATATGTCAAAATACTCATGATATTTGACATATATTTGATCTTATATATGATAATGGTTTTCATAATGATACGAGTGTTGATGATATTGATATTACTCATAACGAGCTTGATGAGAATTTGTATGACAATAAAAATGAAGTAGAAAGGAGAAAAAAAAGGAGAAAGATCGAAGAAAATAGAGCATTAAAGATCATATGGGATGATATAAATGATTATTAAAATAGACAATCAAATAATGAGGTGTTTCACATGTGCTTTATTGCAAATAATAATGAGTTATCATCTAGTTGTAACTCTCTATATTTGTATCCTATAAAGAACTTGTTAAATGTCTAGAAATAATGACTTAAAAGAGGAAGAAATTATCTGAGGTTGGAAAACTCTTAAATATATGTATTATTGAGAATGAGAAATTAAAATGTGATGTATATGATTTGATAGAATCTAAGAATCAAGTATGATTTGTTGCATGGAAATGGGGTATTTAAGAAGGATATCAATGATCTCAAAGAGTTGTTATTAGATTTACCATCGATAGTGAACAAAATTAAAATAGCATGTTTCGAGCTTGTATAAATTCTCCTTGAAGCAATGCTTTTTAAGTACGCTAAAAAAACATATAGGTTGGAAAATGTTTAAGGACTAATTTTTAAGGTCCTACTTTATATAAGTACCAAGCACATGTTGAATTGTTCTAACAGTCGAGGAAACTCACAGACATCTGACTCTCCGCTTGCCTGAAATTGTGTTGTCATTGTAACTCTAATTTTTGTAGAAAACAGAGAAAATAGGAAGAGAAAACCTCTGTTTCTCATTCATCATCTGTGATTATATACAGCAGACTCCTAAACAAAGTAAACTCCTAAAATTGAGCAACAAGAAATCTCTACAATAGGAAAGATATCAATACAAATATATACAAAATAATATCCTCAAAAATATGCCTAATACTTGTCATTAACTATATACTTGTCCTCTCTTTGCAACTTTTTGTGTTATCATTGTAAACCATTTAAACGTAAGAATAAAGCCATTAACTATATACTTGTCATTATTAACTTCTTATTCTAGTCTACGAGTAGACATTGTTCTTTTATTGGCTTTGACAAGTTTAACAAGTTCATGAGTTTTTAGTACTATGCGGTGACTTAATCCCCATGTACAGAAGTGAAGAGATAATTCCCAAATCTCAGGGCTTGTTTGGTGGGTATGAGGAGAGAAGAATGGGTATGGAATGAAAAATAAAGTTTGGTAAGAGTTTATGATTGGATGGGTTATGCTTTCATTCCTATTTTTTGGACATTACTTCATTTTTCTCTATTATGAGAGGAATAAGAGTCATTCCTCCAATATTCTTTATTCTTCAATATAGTAGCTTTGCCACCATTATTTATTTCTACCCTATGACCCAAAGCAATGCGTAATTTTTTCTGGTTTAGTAAGGTTTGATATTCTTTAACTAATAATAATAATAATTAATTAATTATAATATAATTAATTAAAATATTGTAATTCGTTCATTAATTAAAATATAATAATTAATTAATTAGTTACAATATAATTAATTAAAATATTATTCATTTATTAATTAAAATATTTTAATTAATTAATTAATTATAATTAATTAATATATTGTAATTAATTAATTACAATATAATTAATTTTTATTTCTCAATATTTTTTACAAACCAACCAAGTAATGGTAATCGTTTATTTTTCTTAACCAACCATCATAATTATAATGATAATATCCATTATCATTTCTCACTATATTCATTCATATTCCTATTATCATTCTTCTATACGAACCAACCGCCCAATCAATTTGTTTAAATCTAATTAGTTTCCTTGGATTTGAATCACTTAAAGGGTTGAATGGGTTGGTTCTTTGATTTGAAAGCTTGCTTGAATGGGTTTGTTCTTACATTTAAATGGGTTACAAGAACAACACAAAAAATTACAAAACAATAATGCAATTTTAAGTAAGAGAAGTCCCATTCAATTAGCAAAAGGATCCAAAATAAATAATAAAAAGTTAAATGGGATAAAATAGAAGGTCAAATTATATTAATTTAAAGTTTGATTTTTAAAAAATTATTAACATTTTCACTTTCTAATTAAATGCCTTAATTTTGGTTCTTGAGCCAATTAAGTACATTCATTTTTTGGGATTTACGAACTTTTGATCCTACTAATTGGGCCGAGAAGGGGCCGCTTAACTTAGAAGAGATGTAGTGAAGTCGTTGTGTTATCTAGTTAAGAGTTGAGACATAAACTTTTCCCAACGACGGCGTACTCGGCAAAAAAGAAGACGACTTACTAGAAGCTCTGGAGTGACCGATCCAAAGTATGCAGTAGATTACCACCGTTTGATTGAAAGTGAACGGTTTATTCAGCGCTGTGGGCACATGAACTCTCATGGACAACAACACACACTAAAAAGAAACCATCAGCTTCCTGGGTTTTCCTGTGTTTCTCAGTTAGGGTTTTTCGTCTGACAATTGCCGTTCTTTGGGGTTGGGATCGCAAGTTTAGAGCTCAACACAATCATGCCTCGGTACGCTCATTTTTGGAATGCTTCTTCAGCTTATCTTTAATTTCTCGTAAAACCTATCTTGCCTTTCGAAGAGAAAGGGATGAAAATATCGTTTTCTGGGATTGAATTTTGTAGGTATTATTGTGACTACTGCGACACCTACTTGACCCACGACTCTGTAAGTTCTCTTCTTATGTTTCTGGTTAAGGTCTAGATTCTTTGTCTCCTCTCTCACTGTTTATTTTAATTCTTTGTTGTCTGATTCATGGTTGTTGCCAATTTCACTTGTCATTCATTTTTTGGGTAGTTTTGTCTGTTGTGTGTGTTGGAAGTTAATGTCTTGCGTTGCTGATTTGAATTTTTTTCTATTTGGATATGTTTCAGCCTTCTGTTAGAAAACAGCACAATGCGGGTTACAAACATAAGGTGCTTCTAATTTGTGTTCTTAGGTGATACTTGTTTACATATCTTCATAAACTTCACTTTTTGAATGTTGGTTTATGTGGCTAATTGTCAGGCAAATGTGAGATCATACTATCAACAATTTGAGGAGCAACAAACCCAAAGTTTGATCGACCAAAGAATAAAAGAACATCTGGGTCAAGCAGCAGCTTTCCAACAGGTTGGAGCTGCATACAACCAGCATTTACTAACCCAGAGGCCCCGCCTTCCTGTTCTACCAACACCCATAATGCCCGTTCCCGGGAGTGCTGCATTCCCTGCAATTAGGCCCCCTGTTTTACCAAGACCGGCTCCTGGTGCTCCAGGTAATTTATTATCATGAGGTTATGCTTTTTGTTTCATGCTCCAAGCTTTGTTTGTTTGCATGTGTTTTTGAACAGCTGTTACTCTTGGTCACTTGCTGGGCTTGAGCTCTGGTTGTTGGCCAATGTCATTTTGCTGTTTCTACTGTTCATTTTCTGTGATTGGGGATTCTTTAAATCCATGTAGCTCAATATGTTACTTTTTATATGAATGGTTGCTTGCCTATTTATGAATTTCTTTTAATTATGATCATCGTTAGCATATGGTGCTGCTATTGTCAATCCACTTGTGTGATGGATGAAGCAGTTATCTTCTCTTTCTTAGAATTATCAACTTGCATTTTTCAGCTTTGCTATTAGCATCAGACGCAACGGTTTTCATAGCACCTTAGTGCATTTTCATTATGGATTTTGAGCTCTTGTTGTTGGTCAATGGTGTTTTACTGTTTCTATTTATTTCTAAGGTTGGGGATTCTTTAGATCCATGTAGCTTTATATGCTACTTTTATATGGGTGTTATGCATTTTCCCAGTTTTAATTATGACCACAGTTAGCGTATGGTACTGCTTTTGGTAATCAATTTATGTGATAGGTGTAGTTATCTTCTCTTTGAGCACATGTTTACTGCAAAACTGCTGCAACTTGTAATTGGTATCCCATGTCTAGCTTTACACTTAAATATCTGCTTCTTATTCTTCAGCTTTGCTATTCGCATATAATGCAATAGTACTACAAATAATGGCGAATTTCATCGTTCTCATGTCATTGTTAGGTTATATGTCTGCTCCAGGCATGCCGCCAATGTTGGCACCACCTGGTGCTCCTACCTTATCAGGTCAATTAAATGGGGTTCCGAGGCCTCCTGCAGGGATGGTGCCAGCATCTGCTCCCGGAAGTACAGGAGCGCCTGCACCTCTTATTGGTCCCTCCACCATGATTCCTCATGCAACTTACCAAGCACCTCCAGTGTCAACATCAAGTGGAGGCTTTGATAATTTCAATACCAGTGCCCCAGTCCCCGAAGCCAATCATTAGGCTGATCAAATTGGCCTGCTTTTGTTTTTGTGTCTTACTGAAGTATGGAATTCCAATAGCACTGTTCTGTTCTTGGAGTCTTTATTTACGTATGTGTATAATTATTTTCTGGGATGATGAAAATTTCAGATGAAAAAAATTGAACCTATTATTGTTTTTGGGGTAAGCATCAAACTGGAAGTAGGACTGGAAGTTCGTTTCGGCCTTAAATGATGATATACTGTAACGAACTACTGGAACCCTTTGTTCTCATGGACAGTCGCCTTTTCATCATCAGCATCACAAAATCAACCAGCAGCATTACATGTTCAACAGAGATTATATGACAATTACTTCAAAATCAAAATCAAGTTTTTTCACCATTATCTTCGAACTATCTCCTTTTGTTCCCTACCTATCCTCACTACCACCGAAAAGAACGAACAAAGTATTCATTTCTTCTTTTCTTATAGCAAATATGATGATAACAATTAAAAGAAAACCTGTTTGACGGTACATATAAATGCAATGGATTGAGTAGAAGCGGACATCCAGCTTATTGAACAATTGCAACGGGTAAATAGGTGGTTCAGGTGAGAAGTGTCCATATTCAGTTTTAGCGCAAACTGACTGATTAGCCATCTGTCTAAAACAAATTCATACCTTATCACATAACATATATAATAGGACCAGCACGAGATGGAATAACCATGGGAACGATGGACAGAAACTAAGCAAACGTTGAGGGCAATTGTCTTGGAGCAGTAAAATAAAGGTGAAAATAAATAAATTTTATGTTATATTAAAACAACCGAAATTCATAAGGGCATTTGGTCTAGTGGTATGATTCTCGCTTTGGGTGCGAGAGGTCCCGAGTTGGATTCTCGGAATGCCCCTTAATTTGTTACAAATACTTGTCTTTTTCTATTGGTCACCCTTTTTGTTTTGGCTGGGGGCAAGTTCGTCTTTTCACTCCTCGATCAGTATTTTGCCGCTTTGGACAGAAATTTTCCCCTTTCTTCGTGAAAATATGGTAAAAGCCTAAAAGGGTGAAAAAAATGGGGCCTTCCGAGAATTGAACTCGGGACCTATCCTACCCTAGACCAAATGCCCAACTGGCAGTGCATTTACTTAACCTTACAGAACTTTAGTAGTTTAGACTTTAGCGTCCAATACGAAAACTGGATAATTCATTGCAACTAAATAAATATTTATTTATGTTAATATTTCATCTTAAATATTAAAAATGACAATGAGAATTTTTTTACATATATTTAATTATTATATAATTTATTTTGTACATAATTAATTAAAATATTTTATATTTCATAAATAGTTAATAAAAAATTTCAATGATTTAAAAAGTTATTAATTTCTAAATAATTATGAATGATTTTTTATGACAACAATAAAAATATCAATGAAAAAAATAAAATAATTATTAAAGAAATTAATATAAAAGATGGTAATAAGTGATTTTGATGATAATATTATTATAAGAATTAATATCTTGATAATATTATAATAATATCATTTTATCTCTTATACCCACACACCCTTGAAATGAAAGTCCAAGATCAAGTTCTGTCATTTCCTATTTTGTCTATTACAAGTAACCAAACAAAAGTTAAGGAAAAAATGTTGCATTCTCATTCTCATATCTTTATTACTGGTTACCAAACCAAACCCAAGTATTTTACACATTTCTTTCACTATTTGATAACTATCACAACCTAAAAGATAACATCAAGTATTTTCACTTTTTTTAATGTATTTGATGACTTGTGATTTGGTATGTTTTACTCTAAATTCTTGTATATGTTTCACTACGGTGTAAGCTGCAAGCCCCTTTAGTAATTTTGCTTCAAATACAAATGTTGTTTTTATGTCTTTCGAGTATGCTATGTAGGTGCTCAGTAAACTCTGATGGCTTCAAATTGATTCTTACCCTTTGAGATTGTATTGTAAAGTAGAACAATGACTTCTATCTCAACGAGTCAATTTCTTTTAAACCTGAGTTTGCATTCTTTTACCTCCTTTTACCACCTTAATCTTACTGAAGTTTAACATATCAATGTGTTAATTACGACACCAAAAAGTTGCATCAATTATGGATACAAAATAGGTTTTAGAGCAACAAGTTTCTGATATATCAACATATGATTTCCCGGTGTTTAAGAAAACCTATCCAGTTAACTTACAATGTCTAAAGTTGTCTCAGGGATAATCACTATACCTAAATTGCCAGCATTCACCCTTTTCTAGAGCTTGACAGTGAATGATTTATCACCAGGCATTCTTTGTCCAAATAATGTTGTCCTTTTGATGTTGGAAGCTCGATGACTTATGTCACGATGTAACTTATTATCATATATAAAACAAAAGTTGAATATCCTTTTTATGTTTTGTCTCCATCTTTTGTACAAACTACTTTATAGGTTTGCATTTCCTTCACCAGAGCATGAAAACATACTATGGTTGCTAAAGCTGTTGCATTCATATTAAATCATGTTGATTTCAATTTGAGTATAAGATACATTTTGCTTTTACGAGCTAAATCATGACCAAGAACATTTATAATACTTTTACAGGCCCCATTTGCATTTTTAGTAAGATTTTTTCTTTTTTCATATATGTAAGATCTTAATATTCAAATTCTTTTTATCTAGTTGTTTCCTTATGATGTCTTTTAGGATAAGCTTCAGATTTTCAAAACTTTTTTATTGGGTTGGTACTTTGACAATCTTTGTTATGGGATGAGTAGGCCTACAAGAAAAAAAAGGCGCGTTATTTCATGACAGTAACTCTATGTAGCCTAAATTAGTGCAGTTCTAAAGAGTTAGAAAGCTTAAAGTTTAGAGAAATGTATCACCCTTTACTTAAATGTGGATATGTCCTTATATAAGTGTGGAGTTGTACTACTTGGATAATACACGTTGACTCATTCCCCATTTTAAGGGAGTAGAGATGTAAAAATAAATATCAAGTTAAGATGTGTGCTATCTCGAAACGGTAGTTAGGGAATTATAGGATGTAGGATTTAAATCCTCACTTAAATGCAATGCTAAGTTATGGGGTGTTGATTCTTTGTATGTTGGGACCCGATCTCGGAACCGGACCCCAACCGAAAACATGAAAAGCAGAAAACGAAAACGAAAGAATTCGAAGCGGAAACAAAGCGAAGATATCGAATCAAACCGAAACGGAAAACGGAAGCAATCGAATGGATCGGAAATCATTTAGCGGAAGCAAAATCATAAACGAACCCGAAGAATCGGACTTACAAAACAAAAGCAAATCGCTGAAGAACAAAAACTGAATTCCGATATCCAGGAAACGAAAATCTTAGAAACACGTCGCGTTGGAAACCTTAGACTAAACCAATCCGAAATCCGGTAAATTTTTTTCTTTTCTTTCTTTCTTATACCTTTCATTTCTAATCAAATCTTATACAAATCAAAACACTATAATTTTCCCTATTTGGAAAATCATCCTCAAACAAAACTCATTTCCAAAACAATCATACTTATACCATAATCCATCTATTAATCAAAACTTATTAATTCTTTTTCAAAAATCGGGCAGCATAACAGCTGCATTTATAACAAACCCAAACCTGCAAATGATTTAAACACACTTTTATAATCAAATCAATATCCACACAATTCATCGGACCTCCTGTCCGAAATTTTCATCAGAAACAAACACAATCCTATACCTAGCACTTCAAAATTCTCAATCATAATCAAAAACATCCATAGCTAAGTCACACTTATATCTCAATTCAATATACCAAATCATCCTCAATTCCATACATATTCATCTCGATTCAATATGCAAATTCATAATCAATCCGAACACAACCCAATCATATTCATATACAATCACAATTCATATTCTATAATCATACATAACTTATATCTCAATTTCATACTCAAATTCAGAATTTATTTACATTTCGAAAAGAATACACTACAAACTTTAGTGGCTTTCTAAGCCATATACAAATCCAATACTAAAATCAAACTTTACACATAATACAAAAACAAGCAAAGATCGAACTAATGTCTTGACCGTCTTCCATCCGATCTCCTGCTCGAAAACCTGGAGATGGGGATGAAAGGGGAGGTGAGCTGAAAAGCTCGTGGATAACATATTTATAATTTGAAAAATAAGCAAAAATCATTTCTCAAGCAGTTTGCAATTTATAAACATTTCACATTCGGAATTTATCCAAAAACTCATTTTCAAACTTTTCAAATCATTTAAATCATTCATAATCAGTTTCCACAACTTTCACGGTTGAAAACCTCAAATTCTCATTTTTTCAAAATCTCAAAATTTTCCCAAATCATGCACAATTTCAAAAACATGAATGCATCAAAAATATTGACAAAAATCAAAAAGCACATAACATATCAAACGGTTTGGGTCGGTCCAAAATGGAACGTAATGCACATTCCCGCATAGCGGTCCTATGCAGCTATGAACAGAATGTACTACACCTTCCTGCATAGCGGTCCGGTGTAGCCGTGAACTTATGGGAGTCCGAAATCGGAGCTACAGTACCACTAACGGGCAGGCGGGAGAAGCTTTTAAAAACGAGACAGTGCACTG
>JAOTBA010000004.1:8719036-8743571 GCA_025629845.1 Erythroxylum squamatum | reverse complement strand
TAAAATCATCAATCACAATACCCAATAGGTTCATACACAAATAACCGAATAATAACGAAAATCCGATTATCCATACAAAAACCCAATTAATAAAAATAGGATAACACAATCAATTTCTAATGAGAGAAAGAAACAACAAAATAATAATAAAATACTTAACCCGGGTCGTCGGCGTCGATTTTACCTCCGAACCGGCGTCGGAAAGTTCAGACCGTCATAGGTATTTTCTGAAAAACTATTTCAGCCCTCATCTTTATCCTAGCCAAAAATTCCCAAATTTGGTCGTCACTGTTCAAGCTGCGCCCCAAAACTTCTCTACTGTTTAATGATTTGACAATTTAATTTTGCAGCTCCTTAAATCCTTATGCTGTCTTCCTCTCCAGCGCTGGGTCACGACCTTCTCTATTGTTCACGCATCCGCCAGCCAAGCCAAGCCTGCTCCAGCCTCCAGCCCGCTGCTCTCACGCCTCGCCCCAGCGCCGGCTTTGTCTCTTTATTTCCTCTCCAGCGCTGATTTTCGTATTTGTTCTGCGCCTCCAGCCCTAGTGTGTCGCCCACTGTTGCTGATTCCTCTTTATTGCAACGTGTCTGTTTTTGTGCCTTAAAACAATTGCTTCACTGCCGCTATAAAGGAACGCCTGATGTGACAATTAAAATGCCACCCTCCTATAAATCCTTGCTGCTCTCTGCTTTGCTTTTTAATTTGCTATCCGATGTGCTTGTGCGTCCTCAGTCCTCACGCTTATCCCTCCTGTAATTAATTGTGGCTTCACAATTAATTTGCTTCCACGCTGCTTTGGCTCTTGTCCGTAAATTAAATGTCTTCCTCTTGGGCCTCGATTTTATTGCTGATTTATAGTGTCCAAGACCATTTAATTGCCACTCTCCTAATTGTGCGTGTTCACTGTGCATTAGCTGATTGTCTCCATGTACTTGGTCTCTCCATTTTGCTGTCTGCTGCGTGAATTAAATGCGTCCCTTTTGATTGGTCCACCTGCCTTCTCTTGTGTGTTGATTTTCGACGCCTCAAATGCCTCTCTTTCCACCAGCCGTCCAAGCCTTCACGTTGCCCAGCTGTCTCATCCTCATGCGTCCATATATATGTGCTTTGTTGCTTCAATTTAATTTGTTAGGCCAATTTCAAGATAAAAATTTCACAATGACTAGAGGTCAAGTCTGTCCAAAATTCAAAAACAGTGCAATTCAGGACTACTTATTTTATTTATGCATTTTACGTCTATGAAACCCAAATAATTCCAAAACATGATAAACCGACTATGGATAACGTAAAATGAATACAAGTCACTCTGAATTAACTCCTAAAAATATATAAAAATATGAATGAATCAGTTGTCTTATTAACTACGTAAGTCAAATATGTGACGAACTATAGTTATTATACACAAATTCTATAACTTACACAAAAAAACTTAAAGACTATAATATAACCCTTACAAAAATATCAATCAGGTGTGATGACACTAATTCCATTTACCTTATAAAGAACCGCATCAAATGCTCTAAAACCAAACACATAGATTTTAAATATAATTTCATTAGACATCATGTGTAAGGCGGAGATGTTGAGTTTAAATGTGATGATATACTATATCAATAGGCTGATATTTTTACTAAACATATGAGTGAGGTAGATTTTGCACAATTAGGAGAGAATTGAGCATTATTGACCGAAATTCTATATGAATATGGTTTCTTCTAATACATATATATATTTATCTTCGATTAATATTTTCATGATTTATAATGTGTTTAAGTGTTTTTAATATTTTAAAAGTGACCAAAATAAGTGATTTTTGGTTGCACTAATTGATTAATAGATACTAGTCGCTGACTAGTTTCCTTAGAATTATGAGTTTGTAAAACCACCGATCAATATAATAGTCGATAACTACCTCGCATTAGTTGACCAAATTTGCCAAATGGTCAAATAATATAGGCATGTTTCTACAAAATTTTGTTATTGTATCTGTTAGTGTGTTGGTTGGTCCCATATATTGGTCGACTAATACATGAAAGTGATCAACTGATATTATTGAGTGGTCAATCAATATCGTCGACTTTCCTAAAACTCTATTCTTCCTCTTTGTCATCTGTTAGAAGTAGAACAAACAGTGACACAGTTCGTGCTTTCTCTAAAATCTACTTGTCCTTCCTAAAATCTCTTCATAGCAGCCGCTTTCACGTTGCACTCTAGCATCCATATATATTCATTTCTTTTCCTCTTCGCGCATTAGTCAAAGTCTACTGAAGCGACTCTGGTGGTAAGATATTTTCTCTTCTATTTATGGTGACTCGCCTTATTCTTTAGTGAGTCTCAGCAAAATCTTCATCACAAGTGAACTCCTACATACTTACAAGACTAGATTCCATTGACATTTAACATCAACTCATCCAATTTCTTTTGGGATAAACCCTAACTTCTTTGAATTGGGGGTTTTCTAAAATTAATAATTTTTTAGTTATTGATCAATTTCTTGTATTTTCATCTTTAAACATGTTTACACATTCAATTTTATGAGATTGCAGTTAGGTTGAATCAAATTACAAATTGGGGGAGTTAGGGTTTTAGAATTAGGAAATCTTCAATTTCTTACATATTTTCTATTTATTTTTCAAATTTATCCATTATTAGTGAAATTGAAGGTTAAATTATGGTTTTGAAACTCCCAGTTGTATCTGAAAATATCTAATTTTGATTTAGTTTCACTTTTATGCATTTTTACTATTGTAATTTGGAGGTTTTTATAATGACTTAAAATTGTGCATTTTTTGTGAAACTGATGGTTGATTACTGCAATAGAGAATACATTTAAGCTATTCTCACATATAATTTCATCTAAATTTATCAATTTATGCTCCAAATAAAATTTCCAAATTAGGCACAATGACATGAATTGGGGAATTTTCAAATTAGGCATAAATTGGACATATTTCAACAAAATTTGATATATTTACCTTTTATTTGAATTATTTATGGTTTAATTAAACCTTTTCTTAAATAAGTTTATTGATTTTGATCTATCTTATTTCAAATTACTTCAATTTTGACTTTCAAGTCAAGTTTATTTAGTTCCTGACGCTTTAATCTTTTGGTTTTCCTATATAAAGTGAATTTTGATCTTGAGATTGGTTGTGGATTGAAATCAATAAAGTTGAGATTGGTTAATGGAGTTGAGATTGATTGTCGTTGAAGTTGAGATTGGTCATAGACCTACTGAAGTGTTTTTCTTTTTTTCTACGCAAGTTGTCTTTTGACACTTTTTCAAACTAATTTCTTTACCTACTTATCAATTTTAAATTCTTTGTAGGTTTCTTTTAAAATACTTCACTATCTATGTCTCTCTTATTATCATATTTAAGAGTGGAGAAAGCCCCTCTTCCATATCTAGAGAGCCTACTAGTCCTTCATCATATCATGCTCGTAGTTCTAAGACCCTTTCTAGGTATCAAAATGTTCCGAACCCTGCTGGGATTTCAAGATCTTGTGAGTGATCTCCCCCTTTGCCTCCTCGTGCTCTTTTACTGATTCTTAAGGATAATTATTTTGATATTCACTAAACGCAAATTGTTGATATAGTTCTCATGCCTTGCACAAAATTAAGTGATTTCCCATGCATACTAGACCAATTTGGGGAATATGATCTTGTTCAATATTTTATTATTCAAGGGTGGGAATCCTTGCTTACAAATACTTGTTGAGTGAGTTCCACGAATCTATAACTTTTCTATTGCAATCTTCAAGCTTGTATCATTTGTGATGATAACCATCTTTTCTTAAAGTTCCATAGCATAGAGATTTATCTCATTAGTGATCTTGTTGATGAAATTTTAGGCATTCCCATCCTTTAGGATTTTTACTATTATAATTGCCTTACTAAATATAATATTCAACCTCACTCTGTGACTACTAAAGTTAGAACCATCTTTTAGTTAGATAATAATGTCAAAGTCACTAGAAAACCTAAAGATGTTTGTGGCCTTACATTAGTTCTCATTTCCACCTCTATTTATTAGACATAATTTTGTCTTCTCTAGTGGACATTTTACTTTTCTGGGTCACAATGATCTTTAGTTCCTTTTCACCCTCTATGAGTGAGTATGTTCATATAGGCCCACTTTATTTTCACGACATTGTCGATTTCAAAAATACCAAGAAAAGAATTAACATATCCTATATACCTTATCCTTAGCATCATCTTTTTGTAGTTCAACATTTCATCAATTGATAATGAGGTTAATTTCAACTTTTTCTTTAACTCTGATACTTTTTATTGTATGGGCTACTCGTTAGTTGATGGACATTTGATTGGACCCCCAAAGTAGCAGCAACAATAACTTAACAATAAGGCTCTTTCATATAGCATTGATACTCATGAGCCTCGTTTCAATTACATTGTTGAGTTGTATGCATATAATGAGACGCCCTCCTCCAAACCATATTATGATTCTACTATATAATCTCACTTTAATATGCCTGAGTTTCAGGTTACCTTACCTTAAGATAAAGTTTATCCCATCCGAGATTGCGTTAAGGACTTGTTGCTATTAGAGACAACATCACAGACATATACATACTCATTACCTCTCGATTTCCTTCCCTTACTAATTAATTTATTTTTTATGCTTCAAAAAAGAGGGAGAGAGAGAGAATTAGTGATATTAGATGTATTTAAGGGGATTTGTTGTATTTTTGTTGATTTAAAACATACATTGACGTTTTATTTGTTACTAGTGGTTAATTTTATTGTACTAAACTTGTATTCTTACTTTGCTTGATGATGTGTATGAATGACAAATGATCTATCATTTAGAATTTGAAACCCTTTTGTATTGCATGAATTAAAGGGAAGTGAAATATTCATATTACTTTGATATTAATAGATTGTATGTCTTTAAATGACTAATCTCATTATTGTCTTATTAATATCCCAACATATCTATTCATTATAAGAAAGGGAGAGATTGTTGAACCAAGAAAGGTTACAATCTATGTTTTGATAATAACATAGCATAATTACTAGTAATAATTTGTTCTTTGATTTATTAAAAAGAAAGCAAACTAAAATGAAGCCAAAAAATAATTTATGAAGACCAAATACATTCAAGTCAAGAAGAAGACCAAGACTAAGGAAGATTAAGGCATTAGTCTACAAATTTTATAATCTTTCTTGTGTCTCCTACTTAGTTGTTTTAATTCTTTAGGAGCTCTTTGTGCACAAGTATATCAATTTAAAACTCAATGTATAAATCTTTTCTTTTATTAAGATCGGAATCAAATTTTGATTCAAAGAAAATCCTCTTCATCTTTATAATACTCTTTGGGAAACTTTTAAATTTTTTTTAGATAAAGTTTGTTAAATAAGTAGGGTTTGATCTTTGAAAGATCTTCAACAAAAATTTAAAATATGTTTTCAGATACATTGATTGACCAATATGTAGGTTTGGTCGACCATCATAATGATTCTGTAGATAATGGTCGATTAATGTGAAGGTGTGATTGACCAATATATCAGGACTTTTGAAAATTTGCGTACCATGAGTTTGTATGTGATATTGGTCAATATATAGGTTAACCAATATAATACATAGGTTGATCAACGTGCTAGATTGGTTAACTAATGTTATTATTACTAACCATTGTAAATACATCAAATTTTGGTTGTTAAATATCTTTATGACTTCTAGGGGTTACAATAACATATTTACAAAAAATTTTGGCATTCACAAGTATTCATTCATTGGCTATGATGTGATTGAGAGTCCTTGAACGTTAAATTGAGCATGTAAGGTTTATTTGAGTTGTAAACATCAATTGGGTTGGCTTTACTATATTTTGGGTGTACCCAAAAGCATTGAGGTTTTTCTTCACCCTTCAAGGAAGATTATACAAGTTTCTTTTTTTTTCCAATTAAAGATTATTGTAAGAAGGTTCCTCTTTTCCAATTAAATACTATTATAAAAGGTTCCTCCTATTGGAATCCCAAAAGAGATTTGGAGATTTGATGAAGGCAAGATTTGATTGTCAAACTATTATAAAATCAATTTGCAATTTTCTTATCCTTATGCTCTTTACTTTATTTTTGGTTGATTAATTGAGTTTAATTAAATTGTCATTATATTTTATCATTCAATTTAAAATCTATTAAGGGTTTTCATTAAGTTACAAAAAGTTCTCTTTAAATTCATTATCACTAATTCACCTTATTTTGGGTGCCAATAGGGACAAATACTCTATGAAATAATTTAAGATCTTACTCAGTGCTGCATTCAACTGAGGTAGGATTGTGTTCCCTTTTCGACAATTGTGTTTTTGCTTATTATATATTCCCCTCCTTTCTTTGGTTTATTGCACGGATGCTTTTACTAACTTACTTCCTCCTGGTATACCTATTTGATTATGTTAATTGTAGAGATTTATTTTTGATTCCTTTTGTAACATCTCATGTTCGAGACTAGACTCCAGAATAGTGTATTGAGTAACCTAAGATGGTTTCACTTTAATTTGATATGATATTACTGAATTGAATTTGATATATGATGAATATGTACTGATTGTGTATTGAATTCCGGAGAATACTTATCCAAGGCGTTTGATGCATGTGAATATCATTAGAAGTGCTACTTGTATGTGAATGAGACTGCCTAAATGATTCTCAATTAAAAGTGACTAAATGTTATGACTGAATGTATTGACTGAGATAATGTGAATGAAAGTGATTGATTGTATTGAATGAATTGTGGCATGCATTTCATTTTAATACATGTAATTTAAAGGTAGTTGTGACTGGTGTTGCTACTGATTGAGATTGCTACTGAAAAGAGCTTAAAGCTTAAACATATGTGGTTAGAGCCTAAGGCTCACTGTGATCAATAAGGCCTGTATTCGCAACGGATAAGGGACAGTATGAAAGAGCCTGGTGATACAGGATACTGAAAAAGCACACAGTCACAATAATGTAAAAACGAATGTGAGTCTCCAACATATAGCATTCACATATGATTTGAATTCATTGAATAATTTGTAAAGCTGTAAGAATGTTATATGTTTGAATACATGGTATTAAACCAATGATTGTATTTTATTCAAGTGTAATGAAGTGATAGTTTGATTAAATTGTTTGACTGAAATACAATTTGTTTGTGATAGAACTTGATGCAAATCAAGTTGATATGAACTGTGTGACAATATGTTTATGATTGATTGTGTTTTATAACATGAGTGAACCACCAAGAATGGTTACTCTACAGATTTTGCAAAATTCATCAAAATTGTATCGTTGACAATTTCAGGTTCGAGAGTAAGACAACCTAACTTTTAAGACTCCATAGAAGCATGTTTTGTGCAACTCTGACGATCATATATGGCTCAAAGGTTGGTCAGCTGAGAATTGAATACATAGTTTGTTAATAACTTTTGTGCATTCCTTATGTTTGTAGCGTACTATGTAGACTGAGTTGTTTATGCTCATAGGACGATGTTGTATAAATATGAATGATGTTGAACTTAAAACCACATTGTACATTATGGTTTATGATATAAAATGAGGAAATTTTAGATTTTAGCAAATGTGTGATTTGTGATTTTAATTAAAATGCCATGTGATAAAGCGAAGGTGATATAAGTAATACGCCAATTCTGTCGGCTATGTGCACGTGTGACCATATGGCGCACGTGCATGTATCGGGCAGGATTGGGGTGTTACAGTTGGTAGTATCAAAACATAGTTGGCATCCGTAAGAATATGTAGTTATGTTAGGCATGAAATGTTGTGAAAACTTCGGATGATAATTGAAGTTATTGTGTGTTATAGGTTATCTGACGTAAGCGATCAAATGGAACACTCAGCTGACCTAGGATCGGAAAGAGTCAGTAAAGAGTCGTCAATATCTCGACTTGAGGGAATGCCTCCAAGGATTTCCGAGAGAAGGGAAAGGAGGTACGATAAACTGCGAAAGTATGGGGCTGTGGAATTCTACGGAAGTACAGATCTTGCAGAGGCAAAGGGATGGTTAGAAAGAACTGAGAGGGTCCTTGATCAGATGGATTGTGAGTCGGATGAGAGGTTCGACTATGCTATATCCCTACTGCAAGGCACAGCTTATAAGTGGTGGAAAACTGTTCCGGGCAGTACTATCAGGCCTTGTAGTTTGAGATGGAAAGACTTCCTGAGAGTCTTCAAGGAAAACTATATGCCTAAGATCTATATGGATAGAAAGAAGAAAGAATTTATGGATTTGAAGCAGGGCAATATGACTGTAGCCGAGTACGAAGTAAAATTTAATGAACTGATGGATTATGCCACTGCCTTGGTTCCTACTGAGGAAGACAAGTGTAGGAGGTTTGAAGACGGCTTGAATATGGACATCCGAATGAGGTTAGCTATTTCTAATCTAGGTAATTTTACAGAATTACGAGCTGCCTCTATTCGTATTGAACAGTTGTTGAAAGATAGTCAGATTGAGCACAGATCAGAGTCGAGACAGAAGAGGCCTAGTGAATCTCAGGGAGATTCTGGTAGAAGATTCAGTAAGCGTCAGAACCGAGCTTTCAGGCCACCGACTGGATCTAGACAGTCAGGATTCAAACAGAGAGGTAGTTTTGAACAGTCTGGGAATAACAGAGTTACAGTATCGGATCAGTTGCCAGCTTGTGAACATTGCGGGAAGAAGCACAGTGGTGAATGCTGGAGGTTGACAGGAGCCTGTCTTCGATGCGGCTCACTTGATCATTGGATCAGGGATTGTTCTATGATGTCTGAAGCACAGTATGATGAGAGAGGAAGTATGGCAACAGAACACTGAGTTTGCAAAACTCATCAAAATTACATCGTTGACAATTTCAGGTCTGAGAGTGAGACGATCTAGCTTCTAAGACTCCATATAAGCATATTTTGTGCAACTTTGAAGATCAGATATGGCTCAAAGGTCGGTAAGCTGGGAATTGAAGACATAATTTGTTAATAACTTTTGTGCACTCCTCATGTTTGTAACATATTTATGCTTATAGGACGATGTTGTATAAATATGGATTATGTTGAACTTAAAACACAATGTACTTTATGATATAAAATGAGGAAATTTTGGATTTTAGCAAATGTGTGATTTGTAATTTTAATTATGATGACATGTGATAAAGTGAAGGTGATATAGGTAACACGTCAATTTTGTCAAGCATGTGCACGTGTGACCGTATGGAGCACGTGCATGTGTTGGGCGGGATTGGGGTGTTACACTTTTGTTATATCTCTTCAAGGTTGTTACATTTTTTCCATCAACAATGACTATTACATAGATTAATGCCTTTGTAAATCTTTCTTGTAAATTAAAATTGCTTTGGCGAGATTTAAGTTTAAGATGTGAATTGTCTTTATAGTGAAACCTTAGACGGAATGTCGTACACTTTCTTCATGTATTTGGACTACATCAAAAAGTATCTTAGAGTTAGGTTTACGCTTGTTGCTTGCGAAATGAGATTCAAAACACGTCTTAGCTAAGTGAATCTTGATACAGACCTATTGGGCAATTTGGTTCCATCATAAGACCATTTGGTTTCCCTTTCATTTTTCTAATATGGTTGTGGGTTATTATTTCATGTTTTTAGTTTTTATTTTTTAAAAATAAAATTCTATTTGGATGAGATTTATAATAAAAACAGAAAATAAAAACATGTTTAATTGAGATTTGTAATAAAAATTGAAAAAAAAACTTGTTTAGTGTTATCATCATATTTTTTGTTTTAATTTTTGAAAATCATATTATTATTGTTGTTGTTGTTATTATTATTATAATTATTACTATTATTATACTTTTAAATGTTACTAGTAAATGTTATTTAATTTATTTTTAATGTATCAAGTTTTATTATTAAATTAATTATTTCTCATAATTATTAAAATAAAAGGTATGAATATTTAATATAACTAAAAAATTCATACAGTAATTTTATATAATAAGAGTGTAATATAAAGATAAAAATTATATTAACTCGTTCTAATTAAATAATTAAAAATATTAATCATTATACAATGCTTTAAAGTCTAAAGTATAATAGTAGCATCACTCACAAAAAGAATATCAACCAATACGAACTTCTATTAATATAATCATTCTATATTTGAATAGCAATTGTATCCCACTTTCAAGACATACTCTAAAGTTATAATGAAGTGATATTATACTCTACTTGAGAATTTGCATCTTTATTTATACTTTTCATAATACGTTCTTAATTTTCAACATAAGCATTAAATAATTCATTGCTTTGTTCATGCATTTTAGTAAAATTATATACCACACAACAAGCAATAACATTATATTTTGCTTCTTATATCATAATTAGACATGTGAAATTGTAAGGATTTTAGCTTGTAAAACGTCAAAACATCTCTCAATAACATTTCTCAATTAAGAATACATATAGATAAACAATTCTTATGAACCTTATGGTCTTTCTCTTCTTTATAATATCTTCTCTCACTGCCATATGTTGAAAGAAATCTGAACCTAATAGCATAGCCCATGCTAACTAAATAGAACTTACTCAAACATATAAAGAATATAATATTAACAAAAATCTAACAAAAATTAATCATAATTACTATTTTTTATAAGATATTGTAATACCATGTGAAGCTATAGAAAATTAATTTGTTAAAATTAATATTGTTTTAAAAATAACTCGCAATACCTTCACATCTAGTCATTATATACGTGAAACTCATGTCAAATAAGCAATAACAAATGATATTTTAAGTTGGACCAAATCTGTTGCCCCTACATGGTATTGGTTAATCGGTTTTAAGCATATGCATCAATATGTGTTGTTTATTACTCTTATACAATCCTACAAAGCAAAATTATTTTATTAAAATGATTAGTTAGATATAAAGGAATAATAAAAATATTAATAAAGTAATGCATATACCTAAAAATATGAGAAGTATTTTGAATCTTACTGAATCTCAAGAGATGTACTATTAAAGCACTATACGATTCTTTTTGTAAGACGATTAATTGTATATAAAACTTTACAAAAATACTTTGAAATCATCAAGTTAAATTTTGAAAACATTTTTTACTTAGTCTAATTGTCTCACTATGCCATGTCGTTATCAAGAAAATTGCAATTTATTCCTCCATAATTAAATGAGTAGTTATCTTTAAATAGCCTAATTTTTCAACTCATTACATAGACTTAAGAAAACTGTTTTGCTAATACTTAATAAGTTTTCTTAAATCCTTATAAGATTCTTATTTAAAGTTTCATTATTCATGACCTGATAAAGTAGAAGTTCTAATAGTTGCTTGTGCAAATGAAAATATCTGTACTCTTTCATAGCAAAAGAATAAAAATAGTCTCGATTATTTCGTTATCTGAATCTAATTAAAATTCGCTAAGGAGGTCCATGTATTTGCAACAATGGCTCCTAATAATCAATAAAGACTTCAAAATATAAATGTTAATATTATTCTTAAAGACTAAAATATATAACATATATTTAAGAAGTTCATTTTAAGCATCAGACCAAAAGGTTTACTTAACACATACACTTAAGATGTTAAACTAGAATAGTTCTTAATATAAAAGTGCCCAAACCAATAATTTTCATTACTCAATAACATGAAAATATAACTAAAGAGATAGAATCCAATCTATTTTTCTTGTATTTGGCATGTACATAAAAATCTCCATATTTACTACTTTTCCATATTACACACCCTTAAGACTTTATAGATTCCATCATTATATCAATCTCTTAATTAATTGATGAAACTTTCAAATTCATTTTCTCTTGTAGATGATATTGTCATCATATCTTTTCTCAAGTAAATCATTATTTCTTTTAAATTATTCAACAATTATGGCCAAGACATTTTCTAAAACATTAGATTATATGCTTTTTACCTTCTTCATTTTAAGAGATTTCTTTTTCTTAAAAAGAGAACTTGCAACTTGATCTTTTTTTTGTCATTAAAAAAAGAAACTTCATCAACTTCAATTCTATAATCCGCTTTTGCACTGTTTGATGGAAATATAGTTGATTGATGTGCATGCAAATCAGTATTGATTTGCAGTACTGTTTTAAAAAATTTAGCACAAGTCTGAAAGATTTTTGTATATTTTTTTCTTGAATATGTGAGTGATTTTATGTACCCAAAATGATGAAAAATTTTAATTAAAAAATAGTATATATTAGTAAGTAAAGCAACATTTGACCTTAAATAGATTATCACAACATTTATCTGTAATGTTAACTTCATCAGTGAACAATTTGTAATCAATTCTAGATTTTATTAGTAAATTCTTGAAATTATTCAATCTAACACTTAATTTACTATACTTATTCTTCAACTAGAAATCATTATAATTTTTATAGAATTTGGTTTAAAGATCTACATTAATATTCTTGCAACCAAATTAAGAGAAAGTAATAATCATTGAATTTTCTTTCTTCACTTCTTCAACCATCAATGAATTTAAATATTCTATTGCATTATTTCATACCTCATTCTTTTAATTTATTTTCACATAATAATTTGATTCATCACTAAAAATAATTAAACATGAGTGATTTTTAGAAAGAAAAGTATCTCATGCAATAATTATATATAAAACTGAAAAAATGGCAATAGACTCGAGAAAGATAACAATTTAAAACTATTTAAACAACTAGAAATTGTTCTTTAAATTGAATATCAATGTTCAAAGAGCACTAAGTTTTCTTTCTTTCCATATAATCCTTTGGAATACGCCTGACTAAAGCGAATGCTGGACATTGTTACAAGAAGGTAGACATTGCTGGCTCTACGTGACTAATCAGTTGTGCTTAACATCCTAAGTTCCCCAGCCTATATCTGACTTAGTTGGGATAATATCACCGAACCATACCCACCCGACAAAAGATAGTTCAAATACCATTGGTAAACTTTAGACAACAGAAGTTTCAAAACGAAATAGAAATCATAGTCTATGTAGTTGCAACCCTTCCGGACTTGGTATTATCACACCATGGGCTTGACATTGCCAACAGAAACACCATGGAACCCTTCCGGACTTAGTATTATCACACCATGGACACTGACAACAAAAACACTATGCCATGCTAACCTACTGCTGGGTTGATGAGTAAGACACCAATGAATCCGTAATCAACCCAGAGCAAAAATCAAACGCAAATGAGGCGTAACATGCTCTTTCTAAGTATTTCATGCCCATAACTTATTTGTGGAACAAGTTCTCAAGGTGTGAAGCTAAAAGAAAAGGAAATTGAAATAGGAACATTAAAGAACAAAGACGACTACCTCTACTCAACTGATGCTAAGAATATTTACCAAAGTTCCCCCTCCAGATACTTATCCTAACCTTATGTTGGAATGTAACTTAATTTAGTGCTATTGTAAAGTTTAAGTTCAATTGTAATGGAGTGGTTAGCTTATTTTGTATTAGTTGTGCTTTACTTGTATTAGTTGTAATAACAGTGCAGACCATGTTTGTCCACTTTTGTAATCATTGCATTTTTTGAATGCAATGGAAAGAAAACATAGTTTTCATTTTTTCCAATTCTCATTCTCGAATTACAAGCACTTTACAGTACTCAAGTCTTTGCATTGCTTTACATGGTATCAGAGGAATCTTGATCTTGTAAAGGACCTGTGATTCAAAAGAAAACAACCATAAACACTTAACCTCACTCACTCACATGAGCTTTTTCAAGAATCTTAACCAATGAATTCCACACCTTCGAGCATTGCACCACAAGTCTTTAATGACCAAAACTACCAGATTTGGGCCGTGAAGATGAAGACATGCTTGAGATAATTTGATATTTAGGATTATGTTGATGGTAAGGAAGTGAATCCTCTTCCCAACAATCCCACAGTAAACTAACTCAAACATCATGCTGAAGAAACTGCCAAGAAATTTCGTGAACTTTCATGCATTCACTCTGCTGTGGATGACATGATTTTCACCAGGATTATGACTTGTGAATCTGCCAAAGATGCTTGGGAAAGATTGAAGCAAGAGTTCCAAGGCAGTGATAAAACAAGGAAGATGCAAATACTCAATCTGAGGAAAGAGTTTGAAATGCTTCGCATGAAGGAGTCAGACAAAGTTAAAGATTATATTGATAGAATTATGAAAACTGAGATAAGGTTATTAGGGGAACAACTTGAAGAGAAGAGAATCGTGGAGAAGGTCATGGTAACACTTCCAGAGAGGTTTGAATCCAAAATTTCCTCTTTGGAAGACAATTGGGACATAGAGAAGATCGTAGTCACAAAACTTGCAAATGCATTGCAAGCTGTGGAACAAAGAAAAGCATTTCGTGAGGAGGAGAGTTCAAGTGAAAGAGCAAATGCAGCTGCTAAAAAATTCAAGCCAAGTGGCCCCAAAAGATTTTCTTATGGTAGAAAAGGTCAGGAGAAGGTTGAACAGAACAATAAAGGGAAGTTTAGAAAAAATAAATTTCTTGCCTCTCTTCACTGGCAAAAGACAAATCATTTAAGAGATTTCTGTTGGTTTAGGCCAAATGATCAATGCAAAGCTTGCAAATACTTTGGCCATATTGACAAGATCTGCCAGTCAAACCAAAAGAAGCAAGCTCGAGCTCAGCCTGCTTAAGATGCTAAAAGTGTAGAAGAGCACGAAGAAGAGCTGTTTGCTGCAGTTGAAGAAATGTGTGTAACTACTCAAAATTCTGAAATTGGCTTGTTGACAGTGGCTGCACAAATCACATGATAGTTAACCTTAACATTTTTAAAAACATGGATCAAAATTTTGCTTGCAAAGTGAAGCTTGGAGATAGCAGATTGGTGAATGCTAAAGGGAAAGGTATAATTCTCGTCCAAACTCCTTTTGGATTGAAAAACATTACAGATGTTCTATATGTACCTGAGATTGACATGAACTTGTTAAGTGTTGGCCATTGCTTGAGAAAGACTATAAGTTGTCATTTGAAAATAGAATCTGCACTATTCAAGATTCATTTGGAGCGCTGAAATCCTGTCTGTTAAAATGAAGAGGAGAAATTTTCCTATTGAGTGGTCTAATGCTGTTGCTAGTGTACATGTAAGTGTTGAAGACAATACTTGTCTATGGCATAAAAGATTTGGAAACACCAATTTCACTTCACTAAAGTAGCTGCAGGAACTTAAACTTGTAAATGACTTGAATTCTATAAATGATTTCACTGGTGTGGGTGGAACCCGTCAATTGGGAAAGTTGAGCAATCTCCTTTTCCTGTGAATCAAGCTTCAAGAGCAACAGAAAAACTACAATTGGTGCATTTTGATGTTTGTGTCCCAATGCGTATTGCTACAATCAACTCCAGCAGATATTTCCTTTTGTTCATAGATGACTCCTCAAGATACTGCTGGGTTTATTTTTTAAGCAAAAAAGTGAGGTGCTCGGAATTTTTGCAAAGTTCAAAGCAGCAACTAAAAATCAGTGTGCTTTGTCAATCAAGACCTTAAGGTTTGATAATGGCACTGAATACACATCAAATTCCTTCAAAGAGTTTCTTCAAGCTGCTGGAATTCATCATCAACTGACAGTCACTTATTCACCTCAACAAAATGGTGTTTGTGAAAGGAAGAACAGAACCATTAAGAACATGGCTAGATGTTTCTTGCTAGAGAAGAAAATGCCTAAAATTCTGTGAGCTGAAGCAGTCAACATTGTTGTCTACTTATAAAATAGGCTTCCAACCAAGGTTGTTGAAGGCAAGACTCCTTTTAAAGCCTGGTTTGGAGCAAAGCCATCTGCAGCTCATCTCAAAGTCTTTGGCTGTGTTTGTTATTCCTATATGCCAACAGCTAAAAGGGATAAACTTGATCAACTTGCTAAGCCTGGAATTTTTGTTGGCTATAGCAGTGTCTCTAAAGGGTACAAAATTTTAAATCCTCTCATAAATCAAGTTTATATGAGTAGGAGTGTGAAATTTGATGAATCTGCTATATAGGATTGCAAAAGAAACTCTGCTACATCCACTTCTCAAGTTGAAATGACTAAGTTGTGGAAGAACAACAGGATGTTATGAGTGATGATTCTGATGAAGATGTTGCTATAAGAGGCACGAAAACACTAGATATTTACACTCGATGTAATGTTGCAGTACATGAACCTGCAGACATCAACGAAGCCTTGAATTGTGAGAATGGGAGAGCTACAATGGAGGAGGAGCTCAGAATGATCAACAAAAATCACACCTGGGTGTTAGTGTCAAAACTTGCAAATAAGGAAGTTATAGGCCTGAAGTAGATCTTTAAACTGAAACTCAATCCGGATGAGACCGTCAACAAATTCAAAGCACGTTTGGTTGTCAAAGGATATGCTCAGAAACAAAGCATTGATTTTAGTGAAACTTTTGCTCCTGTAGCGAGGCTTGACACAATCAAAATGCTTCTCTCCATTATAGCACACCTCAAATGGCAAGTCTTTCAGTTGGATGTCAAGTCTGCCTTTCTGAATGGCAAACTTAAAGAAGAAATCTTCATAGAACAACTAGAGGGATTTGAAAAGGATGCAGACAAAGTGTATTTGCTGAAGAAAGCCTTGTATGGACTCAAGCAAGCTCCAAAGGCATGGTATTCAAGAATTGATGAATACTTACTAGAATTTGGTTTCCAGAAAAGCTGCAACAAAGCTACTCTGTATGTCAAAAATTCTGAAGCTGAAACTCTGGTGGTTTCTGTATATGTTAATGACCTTCTGATAACTGGAAGCAATTTAAATGCTATTGTGAAATTCAAGACTGAAATGGAGTAAGTCTGAAATGAATGATTTTGGAATGATGTCTTATTTTCTAGGAATACAAGTTAGGCAACGTACTCAAGGCATTTTTATTTCCTAGGACAAATATGCTTGTGGATTGCTAAATAAATTCTATCTGGGAAAATTCAAATCAGTGAGCACTCCTGGAGTTCAAGGTACAAGGCTAATGAGCAATGATGGCTCAGGTCCAACTGATGCCACATTATATAGAAGTGCAATAGGTTTCCTGCTATATCTATCAATTACCAGACCAAATATTATGTTTGCCACAAGTCTACTGTCTAGGTTTATGAGTTCACCAACTGAACTCCATTTCAAGGCAGTCAAAAAGATCCTGTGGTACTTGGAAGGTACTCTAAACTATGGACTGCATTACAAATCGAATGGTTGTGTGAATTTAATTGGATTCACTGATAGTGATTGGGCTTGATCTCTAGCAGATATGAAAAGCACTTCAGGTTATTGTTTCTCTCTTAGTTCGGCTATGATTTATTGGAGTACAAAGAAGAAAGGTTCAATTGCTCAATCTACATCTAAAACTGAGTATATTGTTGCCTCTGCTACTGTAAATCAATGCTTGTAGATAAGGAAAGTTCTATTTGATTTGAATTTCAAGCAAAAGAATGCAACATAAATATTTTGTGATAACAAATCTGCTGTGACCATAGTGAAATATCCAATGTTTCATGGAAAAACCAAGCATATTAAGATCAAATATCATGCAATTCGTGAAGCATAAAAAGAAAAACAAGTCAAACCGCTGCATTGCTCCTCAGAAGATCAATTGGTAGATATCTTTACCAAGTCATTGCAGAAACTTCAATTTAAACAGCTCGAGGAAAAATTTGGAGTTTTCAACATCACTTGCATCAAGGAGGAGTGTTGGAATGTAACTTGATTTAGTGTTGTTGTAAAGTTTAAGTTCAACTGTAATAGAGTAGTTAGCTTATCTTGTATTAGGTGTGCTTTACTTGTATTAGTTGTAATGACAGTGCAGACCATGTCTGTCCACTCCTGCAATCATTGTATTTTTTGAATTACAGTATGGTGTATCTTAACATAGTTGAGATATATATTTTTTGAATGCAATGGAAGGAAAACATAGTTTTCTTTTGTTCCAATTCTCATTCTTGAATTACAAGCTCTTTACAGTACTCAAGTCTTTGCATTTCTTTACATTATACCATCTTCCCATCAAGAAAACCCACGAGTGAACCCTTACTTGGATGGTGTAGAATTTCAAAATAAAGTAAAGGCTGTATATATGTACTTTACTAATAACCATTCATAGCTAGATTCTGCATTAATTCCAGGGTTCAAACAAGATCAATCATTGCTCAACCTCAGATTAAAGGCATTGCCAGCATATTCCTAAAGGAAATGACCCAGAAAAATAAGCTCTTGAGGTAAATACTAGATTCTGTAAACCTAGGTCAAAACATCCAAAACATTGAGCGTATGAATGAATAATGAGCAAACAGCACAACTGGTTACTGACAAAACTTCAAGTTGACTTTGAAAGGCTAGGATGCAGTTGTATATTATTAAGGCAGAGAACTCAAGTAAGGAGACGACCCACTTGATCTGCGAATTGGGTAATATTTTCAGTCCAAATAAATTTAATTAGTAATAATATTAATTTTCCATGTCCAATGATAACTTTTACGAGTTAATGTTGCAATATATTTATGTACACGTTAGTTAGTTAGTTATTGACTGTAACATTAGTTAGTCAGTTAAGTAGCAGTTACTAACAAACTTGTATATAAGCTACTGTACAGATGTTGAATGATAATACGAAAATCATTCTACAATATTCTACTTCATCTGCGTTCCTATTTTCTTCTTTAGTTTTCAGTTAACAATGATAACTCTTAAAGGTCACTAACGGTTAATTCGGTCTTATTGATGAATAAAATATGTACACTTAAGGTAGCATTTCCTTATACTTACAGCTATGTTATCCAAGTGAGTCCAATACAATCACATAATAAGGTAGCAATTGCAAGTCTCGCTCTCCTATTCCTTTCTGGACACGAGGATACTTACATAAGCCTAACCTAAGATAGCCGACTCATTGGCATCTTGGAGCTGGTACATTGTCGTTGGAAGAGGAGTAGGGTCTAATCAAAATTGTTCCAACACAAGTTTCCGTATGAATGCCTCTGGAGCTGCAAAAACAAAGGAAGCAGAATGTTCTAACCAATGGGCACCGTCTGTTGAGAAATAAGAGCTCCCAGTTTCCGAAAACACCAAATGCTTACGAGCATTTGAAGGAACATGGTGAGTTAATACTAGAGGGATGATAGATACCTAAGCCACCCGTGAACAGTCTGAATTGACCAAGAGCTTGCCTGATGAACATCTCAACTCCGCTCACCACAATAGATCCAACCTCTCTAGCCTCTTGCAAGAGTCTTGTATTTCTGGGTGTGTAAACAGCATCAAAGACCAATGCATATGCTTTTAAGGCCTCCTGTCCACGCAACAAAACTATGTGTAAGTATATATGTATCTACAAGTAACAATGACGACAAGTAAGACTAGAAACCTTTGAAAGAGGGCTCTCCTCTATGTTAGGTTCCATTCCAACTGCCGAAGTATTTGCAAGGATCATTCCGTTCTCTGGGCAGAATCTGTCTAGAATTTCGTATGGTAGTGCCTCCCCAGAAACCGCTTGAGCCAGAGCTTTTGCTCTCTCTTTTTAAAACAATTTCAATAGTTATGGATACAAGAGTGATCATAGTAATCTTACAAGCAGAAAACTTCGTCTTCTTCCTTACCATAATTGCGGTTGAATATAACTACTCGAGCCCCTCTAATTTTAGCACCAAAAGCAAGTGCTCTTCCTGCTCCTCCTGCTCCAACCAGCACAAATGTTTTCCCAGCAATAGGAGAAGCCTCTGATTTCCCTCTGTTGGTTAATTTTCTACCTGCTCTTCCATATCATTCTTCAGTTAGTTAATACTTGTTTGCAGTGATAAATCATGAACGGCAATAATTATAACGTTTCATGGTCTAATGATCTTTTCCAGGCAGACATTTCGTCCTCTAGTTGATTTATAAATGATAGTGAAATGAAATAGGCTATAATAGAATGGACAATGTATCAAATGGAATCTGAGACGCTAAAACAAGGCAAGTTTAGATTCCTTTTGGAACAGAACCCTGCAAGGACAATAAGACACGGTGTGCTGATGCCAGAAGCTATATTCATTCATTTTTTCCTTCTTCACTGTTGAGAAAAAAATTTGTTTTTAGAAGATGCAAAGCCACCCAAAGCGAATCTAATTTCATCAGGTTGGTACCTGTTAAAGCATCCTCAATTGCAGTTATAGCAGCATCACAATCTGTATTATAACCAACAAGCTTCCCATCATCAGGTCTCCTTATTATGGTATTCACAGCTCCTATGGACTGATTCATAAAGAATCCCCATTGTTTAGAAGCTTGTAAAAAAATGTCAAACACACAATTAGGAACTTCAGAGAACTATTGCCACGAATGAGGGTTGTAATTTCTTAAAGGGGTCTCATTCTTTTCTCATTATGTTGAAGCAGCTGGTTACTTTGCTGCTGAAATTCAGGGTTCTTGGTTACGCTTTGATGTCATTCTTGTGCTGTAATTTAATTCACATAATGCATTTGCTTGGTTGATTGTTTTGGTGTTGACAATCAATGTGTTGGAAAGCTAGTTAGTGGAATCATTTGGAAGCTCGTTAAGAGTTGATGATAAGCCATGCTTTTCCCATGCTTCTGTAATCTGACACTTTGTATGTATGAGCAAAATATCTAGATAAACTTATACACATAAAAGGTATGGGTATCTCAAGATTTGCTGTCTAGAAGTCTTCACTTATAAGAAGAATAGTTGGTTGTTTAAGAATTTCCTGACCTTAGCCAGTGGGTGGACTTCATCACAGCACCCTACTACGGCTTCCTTATGTGGAATTCCAACACTACACCCATCAAGCAGAAGGTGAAAGAAGCAGCGGTCAAATTACAATACTAGCTGATATTGCAAAGGAAAATCTGGACTATAATTTAAAAGTACAAAAATGATATCGAAAGCTAATCATGTTCAACAGTTATATACCATACCTAAAACCAGCAAAGTCAGTGCTTGTATAGGTTCTAAAAAATTCCTTGACGTCATCCACTAGCATGGGAACATAGATTCCATTGTATCCTGTATGTCTAAAGGCAGGATTATGCAGAATAGGACCTTTGCTATGGCCAACTGGGTTTGAGATGAGACCAAAGACTTTGGTGTCCGGATTTATGTACTCGGGCTTATAGACTTGCCTAAGACTGACTAGAGTCGGCATGCCAGACACTTCTTTGCCTTTCAGAGATCCGTAAACCAAAACCCCTCCAAATTTCGGTGCTAAAAGCTGGCAGATGAGGCCTCGGCTACCCACTGCAAGAGCAATTAAAGGCACCTGAAAAAGAACAGAAAACTAGTGAGTGTATTGCTGGAGTACAGCACATATTTCCAGGGCACGAGATCCAATGCGTTAAAAATGATGTTTCAACTTTGTTCAGTTAATCACACATTTACTTAGGCTCATATAAATATATTTATGAGATTTAATGAAATAAAGTAAAAACTGTAACTGTTTTAGTATTTGTTCCCATTTCCAGGTTCAAAGCAAAGAGGTTCAAAGTCTACTACAAGTATTATGATGGAAAGACGCCCCAATCAACTGCATTCGAAAAAATAGAGTCCCCTTTTCCTTTCTGTGTGTGTCAAAACGAATACCTGGCAATGAGTAAGCATCTTAAAGACAGGCGCCAAATCAGTGATGTAATCCACATCGATCACTAATTTGATAACATCTGCTCCAGTAGACTGCATGGATGCGATCAGAAAACCCAGCTTCTCTGCTGAAGGCTTCCCACCATTGACGTAGCTTGATACAACTAATTTGCTACTGGACATATCGTAGACATATTCTACCATGCTGCTATCTGAAGCTATCTGTAAGTGTTTTTTAGTATGAATATGTATTTCTGTCCATTTGATTCAGTTAACAATGGAATTTGATTCTTTTATCTGTACCTCATAGTCCATTTCGACAAATTCGGCATCCAAGTCAAGTGCCAGTCTCAATACTTGCATACAAGTATCCTTGGTGTCCATGTCCCATGAGGTTCTGGATGACTCGGGCCTGTTAACAGGACAAACTCTAAATCTCAGTTAAACCTTTGAAAATCAAGTTAACTTGCTTTATGTCTGTATTAATAATAGGAATATAGTAACAGAATAAGAGGATTTAATGTACCTAACACCGCACTGCCAATTGCTATTCACAAACTTTGTTTATTTTAACATAAGCACCATGTCCATGTCTTACCAAGCGCAAGGACTGGGCATGTAAATATTGCCACCGACACAGAAACTCAGCCCCGATTTGGCTACTGAATCGTCCAGGACAACGAGGGGACCATTTGGTAGCAAAAGGTGCAGACCACAGGGCCGACAGTTTTAAAATTGCTTTATACTGTAAATTGTTATGATAGATTATAGAAATAAAAAAAAATTATTGGGATATATTTAACTTGCGCTTCTTGTTTATAATACAATTTCCTTTTTCTTTTCTTTTGTACAAAAAATCCAGCTTTGTAATTAAATTTCCATACTATGTAATACTTTGTTAGCTGTATCCACTCTCCAATGATTTGGTGAACGTAGAGTAGTAGATATTGGACTTGTATAATCTTCAGGTAATAATTAGCCACAGGGTTGAATGATGAGAAATTGAAAGATTAGAGAATTAAGCTAATAAGATGTATGGGGAGAGAGTGATATATAATATTACAATACGTACCTGAAAGAAACAATGGAAGGGAGAGTTCTATGCTTGATGAGCCTTTCGACTTGGGAAAGATGAGAAAAAGACATGGAATCAAGACGAAGCTCAACAAGGTCAGCACCTTCTTCCTTGGCCTTGTCCATGGAAGACAGCATTTCAGCTGAGGTCTCACTTTCCAAAGGACAGCAGACCATGATGTTTCTGAATGCCATGAAAGAAGGAAGGAGACAGACGAAGGAGGGTAGGTGGTGGCTGTGAATGTGAACTATGATTTCCATGTGGGCTATGCTTCTTTATAGCAAGAAGCATCACCTGTCGCATTCGTAATCGATGAAAGCTATCAAATTTTATTCATTTCTACAACTTACGAAAATCTGCCACGTACCATTGTCTCGGGGATGACCCAAGACCTGTGTAAATTGATCCCAATTAGTTGAGTTCCTCCATAGCATGCAATTACATAATATTCCTATTGATCATTGACTTACTCTTTTTTAGTTTAATTTCTTTTAAAATGATAAACTTAGTAATTATTATTTTTCATGCGTACTGAATGAACTTCCAGTTAAATACATTTATTTTGAAAAAATATTTTCCAACTTGTATACTGAAGTAAATAGAGAATATAATTGATGTAGATATGCTTTTTTTGATAAATTGATGTAGACATGCTTAAATAAGTTATTAATGTATAATTATGGAGGATGATAAAAATATGTTGGAAAAGATTTTATTGAATTTTTTTCAACTGTATATAACAAATGATAATAAATAATAACAGATAATTCTATTTTAAAGATGAACTTTCATCTTTTAAATAATAAAATCTAAAACTTAAGTTTTGATGTATAGATCATATCTAAGTCAGATTTTGGAGCCAGACGTTCTTAATACATATATACTTTGCTTAACACATTCCTATCATTGATGGTTTTTCATAACTATAGGAAAAGACTTCAAAATTTAAATGCAATTTATCTTATAAAAAGATACATTAGACTTCTTCATAAAGTAAAGCAGTATGCTATATATTTTTTTTGTTTACAAGGGAAAGAAAAACAAAACGACTAGCGCGTAATGCTTAGATCCCTATATAGGGTTCAAGTGTACAGGGTTCCATTGAGGTCCTGGGAAAGTGCATCCAAAATGCTCGGTGGTGGCTCCTGAATGGTACGCGTGCCCGGTTCAGCGAAAAAGGCCAAATAGGCCAAATGATCTGTACACTGATTCCCTTCGCGATGTGTATGCTGAAGTTGCACCTCCCATTCTTGTAGAATCAAGGCTCGGATACCTGTCACCAAAAAATAATTCCCAGTCAGATCACGTTGGGGAGAAGAAAGAATATTAATTACCTCCAACGAGTCCACTTCCACGATCACGCGCCTATACCCCCAATCCCAGGCCAACATGAGCCCCGAATAGACCCTCCATAGTTCGGCTAACAGAGGGTCGCCTACGCCAATATGCTGTAAAAAGCCGACACACCAGTGCCCCTGGCAGTTTCTTATTACTCCGCCTGCGGAAGCTATATGGGACCCCGGTCTCACGACACCATCCGTATTAAGCTTGACTCATCCTTCAAGGGGTTTAGTCCACCCGACAAAGGTACCCAAAGGTATCCCTTGGCCCTGAAAGACCCTATTTTCCATCGCACTGGCGCGGGTAATCCAACGAGTATAGTCCATGACAATGGTGAACCCAGCGAGAGGCCAAACAAAACCCGACTCAAAAATGCTTTGATTACGCCATTTCCAAAGAAACCAATAGGCTACACCAAAAATCGTAGGCCACGCTTCCTGATCCACTTGAACATTATGCCTAAGGGTTGTCCTGAGCCAGAGACCCTCTTCCTGACTGAAGAAGTCCCCACCAACCACCTCTTGAGGAAATTTGTGCCAGAAGGATTTAACCCGAGAACAGTCCCG
>JAOTBA010000004.1:8706780-8718936 GCA_025629845.1 Erythroxylum squamatum | reverse complement strand
AACTTTACTCTCATTTTGAGAAATGTTAAAATCAGAGCCATTCGACCAAAAGATGAAACAAGAAGGGTTAAACGGTATAAGTAAAACAACATAAGCAAAAATGCAAGTCCAGACTTTAATAAAAATAAGAAACTATACAAGCAGGCTAGGCTATTGACTCAGCAATCTCAGAGCATTTCAAAGCATTCGTATTAGAACATCTCAATTTATAGTATGACAGCACGTTTAGAAATATTCCAGATATCTACAATTAAGTGCAAATAGATATCGTGCCGCATTGCACAACCCTTACCATGAGCTTTTTATGTCACATGATGAGGATCATGGAGTTCCATGGAAACCACACCTTAAGCACCAAAAAATAAACTGCATTACAAAGTTATCTGAACCACTTTATGGGATCATACTTAGGGCCTGAGAACCAAGTTCAACTTTTGAACTTTGTCGTGTTTAGACTTCTTTCAGGCTTAAAATTCGTACTTAATTCATTTAAACTATTTCATAAAAATAAACCTAAGGATGACTTTTAACGTCAATTACATAATATAATCCCTGAACGAGCATATAATCAACATATTCATGCGCTCTAATACATAAAACCTGACTGTGCTCAATCAATCCCTAAACAGAATCAATCAGTCCGTAAACTTCAAATACAACCCAAACAGCCACACATCACATCCAATCAAGTTATGAGTTTAGTGAACCTTAAGAATACAGTAACTAAAGGTACTAGTTTAATTACAGTAAGTAATCAATCTTCTAGTTTAATTACAGTAAGTATGCAATCTCCTCACAAATGCCCTTGACACAAAAATGTATGGTCATACCAAAAACCAAGCAAGCAAAGAATTATCTTATAGAATATAAGGATTGTATAGCACTAACCGTCTAATCCAAGGAGCTATAATTTTTTAACAAACTCATACATCAGTCATCAATGTAAATTAACCAAAACCTATCTCTTTCCAAACAAGTTTTTGAGGGCCACTATGGAACTCTGATGACAATAAAGGTTCAATCTCAATGAATCCCACCATAGTAACATCAAATTGAGGCTTGACTATGTAAGAAGAAAATTTACAATACGCTACCACTCCTCTCCCCTCCTCCGAACTTAACCGTTGCGCCCACCACTTCATGGGCTCCACTGGTAACTAGGATTGGACTCAGTTTCAACCTTTGCTTCCTTCCTCAATCTGGCTGTTCATTGCGGGCACCCTTCCCCTAAGCCTTATTTCGGCACCGACAAACTCATTTAGGGACCGTCACCTACTGGAAAATTCACTACAGCTTTGGCCTACTCTATGCTTATGAGGCACTCTCGGGCTCACCCCGTCAACTTGTACAAGACAATTTGGCACTGGCCCAGTCCACAGCGTATCTGCTCCTTTCTTTGACTATTTGCTCACGACAAACTTCTCTCCAACCAGCAACGCGCCTGTAAGCACATCACTACGAACTTGGACTGCTACCACTGTCGTATGGAGGAGTCCTCGCTCCATGTTATGCGCGATTGCCTGAAAGCGCGGAATCTTTGGCTTACTTTCTCTCTCCAGGCCATCTCTTCCACCTTCTTCACTAGTAACCCTCAGGAATGGCTCTCTCTTAACCTCCAGAGCCATCAGCTGGTCTCGGGCCTTGACTGGGTAGCTATATTTGGGACTGCCTGTTGGTTCTTATGGACATGGAATAATATGGCCCTTTTTGACGCATATTTCTCCTAGCCGATTTCTCCTGCAACTATCGTCCTTAACTATGTCCGTCTGAGTTCCCAGGCCTCAGTCTCGCTTTCTCGCGCCAGTTTGGCCCCTCTCCCGCCATCTGAGCAATTTATTGGGTGGTATCTGCCTACTCTAGGGTGGGTCAAACTGAATACCGATGGGGCATGTCGCAGCGAAACCTTCTCAGCCACTCCAGGTGGTGTTCTTCGAAATAGTTCTGGTGTTTGGCTTGGTGGATTTGCCCAGAATATAGGCCGGTGTTCTCCGGTTTCGGCTGGGGCGTGTACTCGGGGCTCCAACTGACCTGGACCCTTGATTTTCGACGCATGGTTCTCGAATTGGATTCTCTCGTGATTAAAGAGCTCCTCTCAGACGCCTCACATCGGTCCATGTCGCTCAATCCTTTAGTCCTAGGCATCAACGAACTCCTCATCCGGAACTAGGTTGTTCTTCCTCGACATACCTACAGAGAGGGGAACTGGTGTACTGACTGGCTTGCTAACTATACTTTTACATTGGGACTCGGCCTCATCACTTTTGATAGAGCACCCTTTATATGTGCCACTGTCCTTGTAGAGAATTCGGTAGGAGTTAGCCTCCTCCGAAGAATATTATAATTTGTTTTACTTCCCTCGTTAAAAAAAAGAAAATACTACCTGCTTATCGATGGACACAGCACACTGTAGTTATTAGTGGCAGAAAAGGGCCCACAAAAGACCTACCCAGATACAAAGCAGACACGTTTGAGAAGATAATAGGACATATTCAGGTTCCTCTCACCAACCGCCTGCACTCTGCAATAATACCAGAGAATCTTAATGCCTGGGCCACAAAGATCTCATCATGCTCATATTTCTTCTGTCTTTATTGTTCTATTCTACTGCGCATTTCACCAAACCGAAGTTGGTCTTCAATTCTACTCGTTGACGTCATCTACGGACCTTTTTAGTTAACGTATAATGTAAAGTGGTCCATAATAAGAGAAAAGAAATGTTGGGCAATAACAGCACACAACTTAGGTACTCCTAAACGAGTAATATTTGGACCACAAAATTCTGGGACCATGTTAGCGGTTTTGGACAAAGAGTTGCTAATGAGATGAAAGGAATTGCGACTCTTGACGGTGGTTCCGCTTTTGGATCCTCTCAACTAGCAGTCCGTAGCAACGTTAAACCAACGGCCAGTCGTGGTCTTCTTTGTGAACCTTGTTGACTCGGCTGAATTGTACTTTTAAATCTTCTAAAAGAAGTGGCAAAAAATAAGTAATCAGGCATCTGAGGGCTGGGGTTGGTGGTACTTGGTTAATGCTTGACAATGGAAGTTCAGGTGCCACAGGGATTTAAAACAAATAATGGAGCAGGCGTTTTGTGGAAAGATAATAGGTCTGATTACTTTCACCTACACTCATTCCCTGCCAGGGGGCCTACATAAAGAATAATTCAGTGAAGACATTCATAGCTCGAAACAAAACCGTGATGCTGTTATTCTTATTGCGTAGCTACATGTTGGTGGCGAGATATGATGACCTGAGATTACACAGAGAATCGATGCTGCAATGTTGATCTTTCGTTTTTGTGCACTGGAAGCTCACAAGCTTGGTAATAAGGATTTTTAGAATTTTGAAAGAATAGCTTAATCGATTAAGGTAATTTAAAATGTTTTTTAAAAGTTGATATGTTTAGATATAGATTAATTTATTCTAAAGTCATTTAAAATTAGTAAAAAAATTGTGATAGAATAAAAGTAAATAATTAGTTAATCTTTTCCTTTATGTAAATTTTCTTTAATCATAAAACTATATTCATTTTTTGTATAAAAGAAAATGATATGAACTGTTACAGTAATCTATTTTTTCACTTTAACAATCATTGATCGAGATCAAAGAACATAAGCCACAATTCTAATTTCACTTGACACTAAACTCCTATAAATGGGGGCACGATTAAGTTAATATCATGATAAAAGCTGAAGAAGGTCTTAAAGCCACAATTTGTATTGATCATCTGCCATTGAAAGTGAATCGTATTTGCACATGATAGTAATTAGTGAAAGAAGGAAAGAGCTTTGAAAAGGGCCATCAGCTTGCTCTAGATGTTAGCAGTTTAAGGTGTCGTATCCTTCTTCTTTTTTTGTGTGGAAAGAATGGAGTTTATAATGACTATTTTTGGCAAACAACTTCAATAACATTTTTAATATAATCAACCAATTTATTTATGTAAATTAGTTAAAAAATAGTTGATAATTTGTTTAACTTCGTTGTCACTTGTCTATACTGTAATGGATGGGAATGCATTCTTCTCTCGTTCAGACTCAAATCGGAGTTACCATCATCTTTCAAGTGAATGAATTCTGACAAATGCCTGCCTGCTAATAATATCCAATATGAGAATGCACTTTCTAATCGGATTGTGTGTAAGAGCTGCCTGATCCTGAGGACACCTGAGCTGGGAACATGTTCAGAAACACGGCGTTGCTATGTCAACTTCAGATGTCCCCACCATGTAAAAGTCGCGACAACCTGCTGCGAATGATTAAGCAGCGTCAATTTGTTTAACGTGCCTTGAGCACTTGGCATCATAACATCAACCTGCTGTACGCGCTAGAGATTCAAAAGAACTTTGATGTGATTGATTCTCAAATATTTTACAGAGAAATTGATTCTCAAATTTCCAGTGTTTCTCGTGACAATATCAAATCATATAATAGTTCACCTTCATGACCTTTGTTCTTTCTGAGCGGTGGCATTAAAAATGTGCAAAATAATGCTAAAAACTGTTTTGTCTAATTTAAATATTCTTTTCACATAGAACAACAGAATGTTATTTAATTGTTAGATACTAACATAGAACAAATCTTGAGAAAAGCATGGGATCCTTCAATCATGTGCCAGTGGAAGCTCCCAGCAATCAGAAAGCATGGGATCCTTCAATCATGTACCAGTGGAAGCTCCCAGCAGTCAGGAAAGCATGGGATCCTTCAAGCAATTATTAACTTGTAATTTTCAAAGGGGACCCCACATCACAACTGTTGCTTCCTCGGAGGTGGTTGCCATGTCCTACCGTCTCAGACTTTGTTTTGCTAGGTAGTCTAGGAATTTTCTGTATTTAAGTAATATTACATTTTGAACCATTGATCCAATAACGCAACTCTTAAAAGTAAAGAACAAATGGAATATAGTTTCACATGTAGTCATGTGATTTAATATTCCCATCACTGATGACTTGGATATTCATGTGACTTCTCATACAAAAGATATTCAGACAATGGAAATCCGTTCTAGCAGTACTAAGGTTCAGTTGCACCAAAATATACTGTAACTTAAAAGTACAGTCACAAAATCAGACACACGTTTTTGCAGTAATTAAGAGTACAGTCAAATTATTTTCTCCTGCTCTGAATGCGTGCTTGCAGCAGGACAGATCAAGTTTAGGTGATCAAGATAGTATCATGGGGCGGGTTGAATTTGGTAAGTTCGGATTCATCATGTCCAGGTCTTCCTTTGGGCAGATGAGAATCCTTCGGACATAGAGTTGGAATTTTCTGCAGTCAGTTTTCCTTCGGGCAGGTGAAAATCCTATGGACATTGAGTTTGAATTTTCTGCAATCAGTTTCAAATGTGACCAAGTTAATGCACATATTAAACCTATAATATAATAGTTTCAACACCGAGAGACATAAATCTAGTCCTTACTGCCAAGGGAAGTCTAATTAGCATCATGTCCCCTTCTTTACTGCGAATGTTACATGCCATCCACTACTCCCGTCAATTAAACTTCCTTTAAAGTCGAACATCTTGTCAAGCTCATAAATTAATTCATCATAACCATGAAATCGCATGAGGTCGACTGACATTTGGAGCTTACTTCCATAGTTCAACACCTGAAAGCAAACAAAAGTACTCAGAGCTGGAAAATAATATCAATGAACTGAACCCATCTGTGCTTTATAATTAAGCTAGTCGCAAAGATGACCTATATGTTAGCTGACTTCGTATTCCACAAACGACCATAGATGTGATTCTAAATTCAACATTTGTTTATGCAACTTGACACATAAGCTAAGCACGGACGTCTAAATTTACAAGGATTTCAGAAAGTAAAGTACCTTTGTGGAACTCTGCTTGGAGGCAAAGCACCAATCCTTGGCTTGGTTGTCAGAAATACTCTTGGATGGCTCTGAAACACTCCATTGAGATGTTGGGGGGACATAGTGCAGGCTTTCAAGTTGACGAACAGCAGTATTAGATAATATTTGTTAGTTAAGATAATTGATTTGATTAAGAATAGATTTTATTCATTGTATCTTTATCACTTGTATATATGTATGACTTGTACTACGATCATCACTGTTTCTCAATACTAAAACAGCCAAAGGCTCTTCTCTTTTATTTTAGTTGGTATCAGAGCCCTGCAATGGCTAATCCTGTTTCTGTTTCTTCTTCGTCAAGTTTAACTTCTCCTTCCACCTATTCAGCCTCTCTTCCTATTCTTTCTTCAGTTAGCCAAATCTTCTCAATAAAACTCACCTTTAAAAACTATACCTCATGGAAGCTTCAATTTTCTCCTTTGGTAAATTTCTACAATCTACATGGAATTATTTCTGGCACAGAACCAGCACTCCCTAAAGAAATATTCAACTCCTCTACAAACCAAATTCAGCTTATTTAGCTTGGTTTTCAAAAGATCAAATCCTGTTTTCTTGGCTGTTATCTTCCATCACCGAGGAAGTTTATCCACATCTGATTGAACTTACAACTTTCGCAAAAATTTGGAATGCTTTAGCTGCTGCATATAGGGTTGTGAGCTAAGAAGCACGGATACGAACATGGACACGAGACACGACACGAATACGGACACGGGGACACACCAACTTTTAAAATTTGGTGGACACGGACACGGCATATATATATATCTTATAAAATTTAGAATTAAGAAAAAAATTCAGAATTCATAATATGATATATATTGATTGATGTGTTTCAAGACTTCTAATATCTTGATAGTTCATACATATTTTGTACTTTATAAGTCCCTCTCAAAAAACATGGAGCATATATATGCACTCTTCGTGAGTGCCGTGTCAAACATGTGTCCGACACGCGGACACGGCTCCATTTTGCCGTGTCCGTGCTTCTTAGGTTGTGAGCCATGCTCAACGAACTCAATTGTTTATCGAACTTCACAACTGTTGAGTTCTTTTGTGTTATACTATTGTCTTTCGCAATAAAGACTGATAAAGATTTTGTTAATCTTGCAGAAATTAAAGATTGCAGAAAGTAAAGAAACTGATTTTTACTTGATCCGATAGCTTTAATGCTATCTACATCCAAGGATCCCACAATTGTGGTTTCAACTAGTATGAAGAATTGAGTAAGGTTACAAGAGTATGAATGTTTTCACAACACTTGCAAAGAGTCTGACACTCTCCTTAGTATCTGACACTCTCCTTAGTACCCTATGATAAGTACCCTAGCAACTTTTAAGCCTTTCTCTCTAATTCTTGCACTCTCAGATGTTTGATTTCAAAGTAGTGAGAATAATGAAGTCTCTTTGTGTATCTTGTCTGATGCTTGTGATATGTTCTATTTATAGGTGTTGAATGGAGTAGCTTTCCGATGAGCTTGCATGAATCAGATAAGTGTCAGGTGCCTCCCACGTGATTTACTAATCCTTCTGCTTCTGCTCTGCGTATTGGGTTGATGTAGCTGCATTTCATTGTATAAAAAACGACTGTGTTTTGGCTTCTGACGCTTTCCTCTGCATGTGAGTCTCACATGTGTGTGACTTAAACAAAAGACAATGCTTGTGTTTCTAAACCCGAAAGCTTCTCCTTCTTTTTCTTCTGTGTAAGTTTCAGACACTCATCTCACACACACACCTTTTGTTCTTCATCTTTCTTCTGTGTTTATTGCATCTGAGTGAAGATTGGTGGAGTAAACGTGATTTTCATCACATTTATTCTCTCTTACTGCATCAATCTTCAGTCAGATCGTAGATCTGAGAGTAATTTTGAAACCCGAAAAACCCTAGTTTCACCCAACTTATGAGATCTAACGAAATAGACTTCGGTTTCATAGGGCTTCACTTATATGTAAGTAATCCCTACAGAAAGTGAATTTCTTTTAAGTTAATACCTTTGTTCCGAAGTCTAATGGATTTTTATCCCCTGTTATTTTCTCCAGATTGAAGACCCCCTTTGTGATTCGGTCTCTGACGAAGTGGAGTCTGACATCTATGTGCTTGGATCTCTCGTGTAGCACAGGGTCTCTACTAAGGTACAATGCACTCTGACTATCCGTATGCATTACTGGCTTTGTGATATCAATATTGATTTCTTTCAATATGCCTGATAGCTATGTTAGCTCTTTTACACCTTCAGTGATTGCATAATACTCTGCTTCTGTGGTTGATAAACTTACTACTGATTGCTGTTGTGCTTTCCAGTTGATTGTGTTTGCTGATAATGTGAAAAAGTATGAAAATTTTGACTTTCTTGTGTCCTTATCAGTTGCATAATTTGCATCCACATAACTACATAAAGACAAGTAATTGCATTTAGTTAGTTCATCTTTTGAAAAACATAGTCCGTAGTTAATGTTTCTAGATAAATATTTGAGAACCCCTTTCAGCCTTTGTTAGTGTTCTAAACCTGGATTGGACATGAATTTACTTAGTATACTGATCGCATAAGTTAGGTCAGGCCTTGTACATAGCATAATGTACATAATACTTCTAACACCTACATCATAGGGATAGCAAGCCATTGCTTTCTTTTCATCCTCAGTCTTAGGACTCTTACTAGACACCCTAAGGGAACAGAACTAGGTTTAGCTTGTTCCGTGTTGAATTGAGCTAAGACCTTTCTGATATATTTCCTTCGAGCAAGCCAAAGTTTTTCTTCCCTCCTCTTTCTGATTATCTGCATTCCTAAAAGCTTATGAGCTTCTCCCAAGTCTTTCATCTCAAAGTGAATGCATAGTTCAGACTTTACCTCTTGAATTCTGTTCAAGTCTTTTCCTATTATTATTAGGTCATCTATATAGACCAACATGAAGGCTGCTTTAGTCATTCCTAGATCCTCAAAGTATAAGCAGTAATCCTATGAACTTCTAATGAAGTTCATACTAGCAGCAACCTCATGAAACTTCTTGTTCCATTGCCTAGGTGCTTGCTTAAGCCCATATAGGGATTTTTGTAGTAGACAGGCATGATCTAGCTTATTCTTGTCCTCAAATCCAACTGGTTGCTTCATGTACATTGTCTCCTCAAGCTTTCCATATAGGAAGGCTGTCTTGACATCCATTTGATGGATTTCCCAGTTATATAGTGGCTAGGACTAAAATAAGCCTAATGGTTTTAAACTTGACTATTGGAGAGAATATCTCCTTGCAGTCAATTCCCTCCTTCTGTTTAAATCCTTTAGCTACAAGCCTAGCCTTGTAAATCCTAGGTTTTGCTTCTGTCACTTCTTCTTTCAGCTTAAACAACCATTTGTTCTCAATTAGTTTAACTTTAGGAGGTCTAGGGGCTAAAGTCCAAGTCATGTTCTTTATTAAAGAAGAACATTCTTTCTCACAAGCTATCTTCCACTGCTTTGCATCCTTACTTCTCATGGCTTTTTCATAGGTTTCAGGAGCCTTATATTCTATAGTTTCAGCCATAAGACATGCAAATTCAACCAAGTTTGAGTCTGTATACCTCCTATCGGGAATTCTTTGCCTTGGTTGCCTATCTCTTGTGAGTTGGTAGTCTTGTAGATCTCCTTGTGGATCATTTGTAGTTGTGTGTGGGGTTTCCTCTTCACCCACACCTTCAGTCTCTTCTGTCCTTTTTTCATGATATGTAGTGCCTTGTATGGGCTCCACATCAAGAGGTTGTGTTCTGCCATCTTCTTCAGTTTCTGGTGGCACATAGAATGAAACTGAGTTGGTTAGTGATCATAATTGCTCCTGAACTTCCTTTTGGAGGTCTAAATTTAAGGAATTCCTATTCAGTATCTTCCTTGAAGATTACATCTCTGCTTATAATAGTTTTGTAACCTTCCTTTTGGAGTAGTAAGATCTTATGGCCTTTAACTCCCTCTGGATAACCTAAGAAAACTCCCTTAATTGCTTTAGGTTCCAGCTTTCCTTCCTTCAGATGTTCATAAGCTGCACATCCGAAAGTCCTTAAGTGAGTTAGGTTGGGTTTCTTACCATTCCACACTTCTTGCGGAGTCTTATAATCATTAGCAGAGGTGAGGAGCCTATTAACTAGGTAGGTTGCATTCCTAATAGCTTCTCCCCACAGTGAATGTGAGCAACCCGAAGAGAGTAGCATGCACCTAGTCTTTTCTAGGAGAGTCCTATTGAGTCTCTCTGCTACACCATTCTGCTGAGGTATAGCTCTCATTGTTTTATGTCTTAGGATACCTTTCTTGCTGCAATAGTCTTCAAACTCTTTATTACAGTACTCCAACCCATTATCAGTCCTTAGCCATCTTGGCTTCTTTCCAGTCTGATTTTTCATAAGTGTATGCCATTTTATGAAGTTTTCTAATGCTTTATCTTTTCTCTTCATTGGATATACCTAGCACTTTATAGATTTATCATCTATAATCTACATGAAGTATAGGTTCCCTCCTACAATAGGTACTTGAGCTAGCCCCTAGAGATCACTGTGAGCATATTCCATGATCTCTATGGCCCTCTGTGCTCCCTTTTGAAAACTGGATCTGTGATACTTTCCTAGCGCACATAATTCACAGAATTCCAGCTTTTATAGGTTTTGTTCAGGAATCAATCCTTGTTTAGAGAGATGGAACAAACTTTTGTTCCCTACATGACCCAACCTTGTATGCCATTGCTTGGTTAATTCATGATTTCCCTTCTTAGCAACTTGATTAACTTCTGTATAACCTATGACATAGTACAACCCATCTCTTTCAACTCCTCTAATAATGACTCTACCATCCTTAAGGATTTCTCTGAGTCCATCTTTTAATCTGATCTGAAAACCTTGCTTATTAAACATGCTTTCAGAGATCAAATTCCTCCATACTCCAGGCACAAATCTGACATTAGTAAGGGTTCTTTTCTTCCCATCAAATATGTTGATGGAGACATTCCCAATCCCTTCTATCCTTTGCTGCCCAGAATCTGCCATTTTTACCTTGGCAGTGATTGGTTCAAATGTTGTGAACCAGTCCTTGTGTGGTGTCACATGCATAGTACAACCTGAGTCAAAGATCCATTCTCTACTTAGGTCTTCACTCTCTTCAGTGACAGCCAGAATCTCATCACCACTTGAATCTTCTGGTTTCTCTACATTTCCTGCATCTCCACTTTGTGCAGCTTTATCCCTTTTCTTCTTTCTGCAGTCCCTTGCAAAATGTCCCTCCTTATCACAGTAGAAACACTTCTTTCCTTTTCCTTTTTGTTCTTTTCCTCACCTTCCTTGGTGTGCTTATCCTTTCCACGTCTCCCTTCTGCCAATTCCCTTTCTTGTTATTCTTCTTATGTGATTTCTTTTTATGATTGTTTTCTACAAACATTACTTCTTCCTCTTTCTTGAATGGATTAACATCTACTATTTCTTCCATTAGTGAGTCTAATATCCTCTTGACAGTGAGGGGTTCTCCACTAGTATGCTTAATTACCTTCTTGAATATATTGAATTTAGAAGGTAAGGCCTTTAGAATTACTACAGCTTGATGTTCCTCACGTAGCGTTTAGTTCCTGTCCCCGTTAGTGGGGACAGAAGACAAGACAGAAAAATCCTGTCTCCTTGATGCGTTTGCTTGCTGTCCCCAAATTCCTGTCCACCGTCCCTGGTGGACAAAGACAACGTTTTTTGTCCCTCCCAAAAAGGGAGGACAGGGACACGTTGTCCCTTTCTCCGCAACATAACACAAGCATTTTTTACTCATCTAACCCCCGACTCCTTCACCCTCGTCTTCTCCAACTCCTTCGACTGTCTTCGTCCCCGACTCCTCCTCGTCACTGCCACAGATCGCGACCAGCATTATCTCCTTCGCCCTCAGGATTGCAGTTTCCAGCCTTCGCTGTCCTTCTTCCCCAATACTTTCGTGTGTCCAGTGTCAAGTAAGTATTTGATTGTATGGTCTTCCAATGTCGGTCTTCCTTGTTTGACCGACACCCGAAAAAGCGAACACATTGTGCATTGTCGTCTTCTTCTACTCTCTGTCCCTCTTATGAGTGATTTGTGGTTGACTCGGAGACCCACTTTGTGTCCGGATCCAGCAATGCATGCCCACTGGGTTTTGAATTGACTTCATCTTTGGGGTTTAAAGTTTTTTTGTTTTGCTTTGGGGAAGGAGGAGTTTGGTTGGGAGGTTGATTTATGTTTCTGTGTTGGGATGATGCACGATTGAATGTGGGGATTTGGTTGGGGATTTGTATACGGATCTGTGTTGGGTTTTTGTTGTATGCAAA
>JAOTBA010000004.1:8667130-8677214 GCA_025629845.1 Erythroxylum squamatum | reverse complement strand
CGAAAATCATGAATTAGGAGTCAACAAGTGCATAAATACTTAAGAAAGCAGGGCCAATTTATAGTATAAATTTGGCTTAATCATACATCTTCATCTGGATATTCACATGCTAGGCTAAAAAGCAAGTTATATGCATTCATGTATAGTTCCCAACCTAGCCCTTATAGTCAATTATCATTAATGCAAGGCTTACACATATAATAGGTCACATGATATGTAATTTTTGTGGCAACCTTAGATATATTGATAAAAAATTTGCTTCCTCGAAATAAAGAATAGCAAGAAAACCTTTAAAAATGTGAGTAAAAAAAAAGAAACTAACAATCAAGGATCCAATTTCATTTGGACACCCAAAACACATTGATTATGTTATTTTATAGGTCTCTAAGAAAAAAGAAAAAATGATACAATAGTGGATGCTCAAGGCATGTAATCAATGATATATCTTAATTCATGACTCTTAGAGATAAAGATAGAGGATTTTTTCATATTTGGTGACAATGCCAAAGGGTAAAATATTTGACATTGAGGAAGTGATATAAGTTTAATTGTTGATACATTTAATTATTTACACTTAGCGATTAATGATATGAAAATACTTAAGATATTCACTTTAATTCATATATGTTTTTAGGTACAATTTAGAAGCAAAGAAATTAAAGTGAGTCGAAAGTACTACATTTGAGCCGTTTTTTTGGAGATTAATTCTCACCTGTTTTCTTGGAGCAAGAAGAAAAGGAAAGACAAGAAGAAGAAAAGAAAAATGAAAGCACAAAATGCAAATAACCTAAGATGCAATAGGTGGAACTTACATGCGGTAGAAATAAATAGACCAAAACACATGCACAATATGAAGAAAACACAGCAGCATGAAGAGAAGGGGAAACAACGACGCAATAGAGAGAAAACGCAGTCTGTGTTTCACGCAGACCACCTGTGAACGTTTGCATTTCCCATAGACCACCTGTGGAAACGCAGATGTTTTCCATAAGTTGGCTGAAGGTTTTAGGTGTACAATAGCTTGGACTAGAAACACTCAAGTAAAACCACAACTCTTTACTTCAACAATGAGCTCTAGTCAACTGGCTCAACGATGGCGATCAATGCTCCAGCTTTTTCTTTAATTCGATCCTAACACGACATAACCACAAAAAAATCCATTTCATCACATCAACCTTTGGTGCTTCACTCCAGAACATTCATGATATCCAAGATGAAGCTTCCCGATACTTCAGCTCTCACCTTGGTACACTTAGTCCTTTGGATGTTTCTTTGGCCGACCTAAACATGCTCTCTTTGAAGCAAGTGTCAGCTCAAGATATGGCCACCTTAACCAAACTTGTTGATGATCAGGAAGTTTAGAGGGTGGTTTTTGAAATGGATGGTAAGAAAGCACCAGGGCCTGATGGTAAGAAAGCACCAGGGCCTGATGGCTTTAATGGTTATTTTTTTCAACATTCTTGGAATACTGCTTGTCCTTTCGTTAAACAAGTAGTCCAGGAATTCTTTACTTAGGGAGTTCTTCTTAAGGAAACAAATCGAACATTTCTTTGCTTGATCCCTAAGTCCTCTAACCCGACAACATTTGGTGACTTTAAACCTGTAAAATGTACAAACTTCCTCTACAAAACCATTTAAAAAATCCTTGCAAACTGTCTGAAAAATGCCAATACCTCTTTGATCAGTGATAATCAAGGTGCTTTTATGCGTGATCGTCACATTGGTGATAATATCCTCATTGTACAAGAGTTAATACATAGCTATTCCAAAATGAACCACCCTTCTAACTGTACCATCAAAATTGATTTTCACAAGGCATTTGATAGCATCAACTGGGAATTTATCTGGACAATGCTTCAAGCTTTTGGGTTTCCAGTCTTCTTCATCAAATGGTTGAAAGAATGCATCTCCTCTGCATCCTTATCTGTTCTCATTAATGGACGACCCACTAAATTCTTCAAGGTTCCAAGAGGTCTGCAGCAAGAGGACAACTTGTCCCCGTATCTTTTCATCCTAAGTATGGAAATTCTCAATTCTATCATTCATTAAGAAGTGCACCTCAATCCTAATTTTGAGTATCACTCTAAATGTAAGAAGATTGGTTTAACTAATCTTGGTTTTGCAGATGATCTTCTCTTGCTTTGCAAAGCTCATATGGACTTTATTGGCACCTTTATGAAGGCCCTGACCAAGTTTACTAGCTTTTTGAGATTACATATCAACCTCAATAAGAGCCATTTTCTCCTCTCCAAGAAGGCCTCTCCTCTACATCAACACATTGCTCACTTCACTAGCATCCCTCCGCTCAAATACTTGGGCCTCCCAGTGACTACTAAACGTCTAAATCATCAAGAATGCCTACCCCTTATCGAAAGAATTCACAAAAGAATCAGCTCTTAGGTTAACAAATCTCTTTCTTATGCCGGTAAGCTACAACTCATCAAATACGTTCTCAACTCTTTGCAAATTTACTGGAGCTCTCATATCTTTCTCTCCCAAAGTATCATTAAAAATATAGAGAGACTGCTTAAAAACTTCCTATGGAGCCGCCCTGATGGTCAAATGGGCTGATCTATGCCTTCCCAAAGAAGAAGGTGGCTTAAATATTTCATCCATCTAGATAACTAACCAGGCACTAATCCTCAAAAGGTTATGGTGGATATTGCTTGATAAACATTCTCTCTGGATTAAATGGCTTCACTCATACTTCCTCCAAGGAAGGTGTATATGGTAGATAGAACCGAGCACTTCCCACTCACATTTTCTTAATTGTCTTCTTAGATTGAGAAATACAATCCAAGTTGATGTCATGCAGGGCTGGGAATGGTCGCCTTATCTCTCTATGGTATGATAATTGGTCGAGGCATAGATCCCTCCTCTCTACTTTACCCATAACACGGTATCCCCTTACTCCGTCTTCTCTAAGAGCCAGATTGAGCACTGTCATACATAACAATTCCTGGCAACTCCCACATCGATTGAGCCACCTAACACCCTCTTACCTCCCAAACCCAACTTCTCTCGACATTTTCTATTGGAAAGGACACCCTATCCATACTTTAAACACCTCAACTACCCTAAACCTGCTGCACAGAAGACAACCTCTTGTTGAATGGCATAGCATCGTTTGGAATAAAGTCCTAACTCCCTGCCTATCCTTTATTCTTTGGCTTGCAGTTCTAAATAAATTATCGACTGCCAATTGCTTGGGCTTACTGCACATTGATCCTACTTGTCCCATGTGTCGAGTTTCTTCTTAAACCAAGGACCATATCTTTTTTATCTGCCCCTTTAACAACTTCATATAAAAGTATGTAAAAGCTAAATGTCTCTGGTCTGATAGGACGCAAACCCTCACTGATATTATACAACGACTGTCTGCTCCACAAGCTCATCCAACAACTGACATGCACTTAAACATCCTCGCCTTGGGACTTAGTATATATATTCTATAGCGGGAGCACAATATCAGACAACTTGCAAATCAATCCTCAAGCTTGGAGTCCATCCAATCAGAAATCATTCGACAAATTCGTGAGCTGGTGATTATGAAGGCCTTACACCTATGTTACATTGCCACTGTCCTCTCTTCCTTAAACATCTTATACTGTCTTATTTTGCAAGGATGCTCTAACATTTTATAATATCTTCTAGTTAACTATTTTACATTTTCATGTAAGGATTGTCACAGGATAAACCCCTTCTGTTTAGCAGTCTATATTTCACTGTCAACATTTATTTATTAATACCGTTTTTCCCTTAAAAAAACATCGTAAGATCCATGCGTTGCCGGTTGCCGGTTGCCGGTTGCTGGTTGCCGACTTGCCTTGCGTTGTAACATTATATTTGTTATGGCTTTGCCAAACTTCTGTCTTCAGTCACGATGCTGTCCAAATTTAGCCATTGTGAATATCGTTATTCGAAATTAACACATAAGTCAAAATTGCCAAGGAGTAATCACGTAAGTACATCATTTTAAACTAAATATTGACTAATGATTTCAAAAAATATTTTATGAAATTCAACATGTACCATGAAAAACGAAATATATGATCCATGTTTTTATTCAATCATGTTCCATATTAAAGGCAAATTGGCATTTTATATTTGAAAATAGGCAATTAGTTTTTTTTCACTTTTCAATTATACTTTTTATTATATTTAAAATCTTATGAATTACTTATGGCAGAAATAGCCTTTTCTATATTTTAAGTTTGAATCTTAAGAAATAATATTAGAATTTGGATCCTCTAAAAAGATTCATGATTGGCAAATGACATTAAAATCATATTTTTCATTAATTACTAAAATTGAAAGTATAGAATACCAATTTAATAAGAAATAAGTTTTAAGGGATGAAAATGAAATAAATGAAAATTTGATAACTTAGTTCAGTGCGAAATAAGGTTGAAGAACTAATTTGATTGAAAACTTAAAAATATTTAATTTTTATTTATTATTTAAAATATGAAAAGTTAATTACAAAATATGAAAGATTTATTTGATATTTAACCTTATTGTGCTTTTTTGTGACTATTCCTCATTTTTATCAATAATAATGACATTTTAGTTCAGTAAGACCAAGTTAGAGATTATGTTTTAAACTAAATTTATGATCAAATTTGAGAAGATCTTTAAATTATCTGAATAATTCAAGTCAAAATAATATTATTTTGTTATTTTAGAATCTAATTGATCTGTCTTACACAACCGTCAATTTTAATGCCATCAAAGACATAGAATGAGTAGAGTTTGCAATCCTGACTTGAAGTTAGCAAACTATTCTTAAGTTTATAAATTTTTGGTTCTAAAAGTTGAAGTGAAATTTAATTCAAAATTCTATTCAGAAGACGACGTCGTTATTAGAATAATATTATCTTACTTTTATAGATATAAAATATAAAAATAAAAATAATATTACTTTAGGAGCCGTTTGTCTACTTCTATTTCTGTTGTGATTGTTAGTTTTTAGTTACTATCTTATTTTTTTAATAAAAACAAAAACTTGTTTGATTGTTAATGTCAATATAGTTATATTCTTATTATTGATAATAATTACATGTTAGATAAAACTTAAAGATAAATTATTTTTAATTTAATAAATATATTTTAATATCTTATATAATATTTAATTATTTATTAACAAATTATTAACAAAAATTATTTTATTTCATCAAAATAAATAATTTAAAAATTAAAATTAAAATTTTATTTTATTTTAAATTAAAATTTTATTTTAAATATATTTAATTATTAAATCAAATTTTATTGAAATTTATATATTTTGAAGATATTTTAAATTTAATTACATGTATTAATACTTATTAAATTTAATTTAATTACAAAATTAAGTAAAATTAAATTATTTATAATACTTATTAATAATTAATAAATTAAATAGTTAAATAATATATATTTAGTTGTTAGTAAATTAGATTATAAAAATACAATAGAAAGCAAAAATCACCTTTTATAAAAAAATTAGAAGAAATCAAAACTAAAAATAAAAAAACTAAGAAATAGGTTTTTTTATTGCATTTGAAAATAAAAACAGACAAATAAAAATAAGAATAAGTAGGCATTAATTATACTAAAATATCATTGCTGTAATGCAGTTCAAGCAGACTTATCTCAAACTTAAGTTATGTGGCTCAAGTTCAACTGAATTTTAATACAACTTTCATCTCGACTCAATCTAAATTACATATCTAATTCGATTCAACATCCTTAGACAAGAGCAAAAAATGAACTCGATCCTGTACATCCCATGTGGAGATGCTCATGTCTAAAACGAGGACGTTTGGTTCCGTGAAGTTAAATGACCAACTTTTGAACGGACTACTAAGCTCCTTATTTCTGAGAACAATCCGACGATTCCTATTGGTCAAAATCACTGAGGCGCCAAAACTAATCCCTGACTTCATCCAATTTTTGGTTTAGGATAAGCAGTTACTGAAGCTTACTCTCAAGCTCTCGGTTTTTGGTAAACCATCGTAAGCGGCCATAGCATGGCCATCGCAATAGCCGGTTGCTGGTTCTCCGGCCTAACCTCAGCCGTCAAGTTGACGCGTCACGTTCCGACGCACCGGTCCTTAGTCTCACTCGCTCCCAAAGCCGCCAAAGGAGGGGCTCCGCAGAAGAAGTATCAGAGAAAAGAAAAAGATGATAATTCATATCTATATGGCGATGGAAAGTCGCAAGGGACGGCGTTTGGGATACAAAGAAAAGAGAAGAAGGAGGAGCTTCAGTTTGATTCGAAGGAGAGTTTGGTAATTCTGCTTTCGCGTGGCTTGCTTATTTTGATTTGGCAGTTTATATCGTTTGTTTCCTTCTTTTTCTTTTCAGGTCGAAGCAGGGAATCTTCAAGAGGCGGCTTTTCTAAATGCGGTTGTCAAGGTAGAAATTGTACTGATGAATGTTATATTTGACAATGAATTGTTAGCTTTAGTTCAGTCTTCTTGTACTTGCTTTTTTCTGGAAATATATGTTTTTTTTCCTTCTTTCAATTTGTATAGGTTTATTGCACTCATACTGCACCAGATTATTCGCTTCCTTGGCAAAAACAAAGGCAACACACAAGCACTGGGAGGTAAGCAGTGCGGTTCTTTAGTAAATTTGTGGATTTTCTGGTTCCTGATTTTGTATTTTGTGTGGGAATGTGGGCGATGGTATTCAATTTCTGTTCTACTCTGCACATTTTGGTCAGTGTTCTAGTTGACCTTTTACTTTTACTCATTCTTGTATTGTGTTTTTTTTTTCCCCAGTGCTTTTATGATTGGAGATGGAAAGCTCTTAACAAATGCTCATTGTGTTGAACATGATACACAGGTTATCTTTTCTCAAAATTAAGGACACAGTACTATTGATATGATAGACTCACATATAATAATAGTCTCCAAACTTTTCAAATTTCTCTCAAGTATGAGCATCTGTATTTCCAAGTAAGGTAACGTGGTAATTGGGGTTTATTTTGTCAGAATTAGCTCATCATACTTTTGATTTGATGAATTAGGGAGCATGTACATGAAAGTGGCAATATATATTGCTTCCTATTTTAGTCAACATTTTATGTTATGTTTAAGCTTTGCCTGGCCTATTTTATAAGCTTTTAAAGACACGAAATTTACTCTTTTTTTTCATTTTACATTTAAATGCAGGTCAAAGTAAAAAGAAGGGGAGATGATAAAAAATATGTTGCTAAGGTACTTTTATGTTGCTAGATCCTTAATCGTTACAATATATGTGCTCTGTAGTTACTTTGTGAATATTAAGCTTTAATGTTGTTTTTTAGTTTTGTCTTCCACTAATGTCCCAATGTGGCTGGAAACTGGAGGGAAAAGTCATTTTGATCCTTGTTTACTGAAGCACGTAATAGTTGCATGCCTAAATTGCTACGTCGGAGATTGTTTATGCGTATGGGGAATTGGCATTGGATCTTGCAGCTGACTTGTCTTAGCGATTTAATTGACAGGTACTAGCTAGAGGCGTGGATTGTGATATAGCTTTGCTCTCAGTGGAACATAAGGAGTTTTGGGAAGAAGCAGAACCACTTAAGCTTGGACGCTTGCCACGCCTGCAGGTTGTAATTGTAGCTTGTACTTATTATGGTGTCAGTGTGTTGTATTTTCTTGTCTTTCAATCCTCTTCTTTTGCATTCTCAGCTGCAACTATTATGTTTCACTTGGACTTTCTAACTTGTGAAAGGAAAATGATATTTGATATGGCATTTAAAAGTTATGTACTCATCAACTCTGGATCATCATATGAAATATGTGTCTAATAATTGTGAAGAATTCCCCAAGTACAATAGATCTAAACCAATATTTTTTTCTTGAGGAAAAAGTGACACAGCAACCTGTTTCTTTATTTATGTGGATGTCTGTTGGAGTTAGATATGTGATGTATTTATAGTGCATTTCTGTGGAGGTATGTCTTTTGTCTGTTCTAAAAATCAACATTGATACTTTGTCCTGTATTTATGGTTTTGATATGCTTTTTGTGTAACTTTTTATATGGTCAGGATGCAGTAACTGTTGTAGGATATCCTCTTGGAGGAGACACCATTTCAGTGACAAAGGGAGTTGTATCACGGATAGAGGTATAACTTTGTGATTAGTAGAACGAATTCTGATAAGCAGTGAATTAGTGTCAGTTTGATGTCTTCAATTGTTCTTGAGAAACCTTTTTGTAGATCAATTTACAGTACGAAGTTGCAACCTTAAATTTTCAGGTTACTTCGTATGCTCACGGATCATCTGATCTATTGGGTATTCAAATTGATGCCGCAATAAATCCCGGTAACTTTTCTGCTAACTTCTACTTTCATTGCAATTTTCCCAATTACATTTGTTATTTTTTTGGAGTGGATCACTTATATAGTGCTCCCACTCTTTCTGTCTATTTGTTTTTTTGGCTATTTTTATTAAGGCTTTATTTCATATCATTGTGATAGCCGGTGCTTATACTTGCTAGATTTTAGGTAACAGTGGTGGTCCTGCGTTCAATGATCAGGGAGAGTGCATTGGGGTGGCATTTCAGGTGTTAAATCATTTTCTTGGTCTGAAATATTTTTTCTATGTGGCCCGATCCAGATATTTACTCTTTTTTACTTGCTTATAGGTATGAAGATAGGATTCTTTTGTGCTATTTTCCACATTCTTGCTGCGCTCGTAGCCAATCGTCTGTCATTTTCCACTTTGTTTTCACGCGACAGTCTTTTTAGGTTTACAGATCTGAAGAGGCTGAGAACATTGGATATGTTATTCCTACAACAGTTGTATCTCATTTTCTGAATGACTATGAAAGGAATGGAAGATATACTGGTGAGGTGCTCTGAATATTTACAATTGTTCTTATTGTCATTGTTCATTTGCTTGTGGAACCCTTAGAAGTTTGAACTATGTACATTGTCGTTCCGAGAGAGAGAAGTTTTTTTAAAGTCTAAACTAGTTCTGGTAGTTTTGTTAATATTCTAGTGTTAATATCAACGTTCAACTGGTCTCAAGAAAAACTGGCTTCAAGTTGCTATATGCTACATTTTCTATAACATTGCGGTTCTTCTTAACCTCGCATCAATGGAGGTTTTTCTTTATAGCTAGGAAGTTTAATTTGTGACGTAGTTACAGTAGTCAAAATGGAGTTCCTAGTGAAAGCAAGTTGTTATGTGCCCGTACTTAGGATCGAGTCCAAGGACAATTCTCAGGGAAGTTAATCTCTTTCCCCTTATTTAAGTTGGTTCCTTTCCTTGCAAAACTTATTTTTGGTGATGAAAAATTGGCAACACTTGTCAAGGACAAGGTCTGCAGAGATTGGGCTAAATTACTCTACTCCTAATTAGCTACTTTTGATAATAACTTCTTACTTTATTACATAACATAATAGCCTTATATAGGCAAAGAAACATAAAAATTCCACCTAAATTAGGACTCCTAGAAAAACTCCTATTCAAGTTGTTTTAGGACTCTTAGAAAGACTCGTATTCAAGCTGTTTTTATTAACATAACTATAACAGAAACTAGTGCAGAAATAATACTCCTAAAAATAAAATACTCCTCTAATAGACTCCTAATAAAACACTCCTCTTTGCAAGTAGTAGGTCCTTCCCACAATGCATCCATATCATTACTCCCCTCTTCGACATCGAGCTTGCCCTCAAGCTCAAACTTAGGTTATGCCAGTGATGGTATGCAAAGATATCTCAGGTTCTCTCTCTATTGGTTCCTCCCCTTCTTCCTCAGAATTTGCCATCTCAATCCCAAAATAGTCGCTTACATTTGTGCCCCACCGAATAAGTCTCGTCATAATTGTAGCACAACCCCTTCTCTCTTCTTTCAGCCATTTCCGCTATGGTTACGCGCCTTCCCATCGGGGGTAGAATACTTGCTATACTGGAGGTTGTTGTTTAGCCCCCGAGTTTACCTTACTTCCTAAAGGTGTGGTTACACTTGTGCTGGTGCTGTTATTACTACTGTCCAGTTGTGAAGATAGCCATAAGGTGGTGTTTCGGCCCTCTTACCCCTTGGGTGTATTGCATCTGCATACATTGCAATTTTCTTTCACATGCTCTTGCTAAGTTCATTGCAGC
>JAOTBA010000004.1:8647439-8659761 GCA_025629845.1 Erythroxylum squamatum | reverse complement strand
AGGTAAACCTTGTCCATTTAACCTAATTCCCTCTCTTGGGCCTAAAGGCCCATTAGACCCTTAAGCCTTTTTCACTTAGCTCCTTAATTCAATTCAATTCATGCTAACCCATGCCACCTAACCTTATTAATGCTACCATACTAATTAATCCCAACACAATTTAATCCATTTAGATTCCAAAAATCATGTATCATGCTTAATAAAATAAAATAAAATTCAGGGGCTAATTAAAAAAGCCAAAGTATGGTCATAACCAAGTCATGCACTTCCAATCGATTCCCTCACTTTCTTTTCATCAATATTTTTTAAATCAACACCAAATGATATCAATTTTTATTCAGGGATAGAAGAATGTATTAGGAATCTATTGGTTCAAGAATCACATCATTTGGAGGTCGTATGACAAAGTTATGTCTAAAAGAGTCAAACATGTTCAGATCTGAAAAATCCTTCGGGTGGCGTAACGTTGGTGAAGTTACGAGCTGTGATCGCACCTTTCCTTGTTGCAAGCGCACCTGAGGCTACTCCCAGGGTGCGGTCACACCTTCCCTTGTCGTGGTGATTGCACCCGAGGCTACTCCCAGGGTGCAGGATCGCACCCTGCTTCCTTGCGATCGAAACCGAGGCTTTTATACATTATGTGCAGCATCACTAAATTATAATGATCATATCTCTCAACTCCAACATTCAAAAATCTCATGCTTTATATTGTTAGAAAGCTAGAACAATAAGCTACAACTTCCAAGAAGACACCTGTGTCTAATTAAGCCCAGATGAACACATTTTTTCCCCCTGAATTTAGAACACAAATTTTACCCCTGTGAAAGACTTGAAAAAAAATGCAATGTACAACTTAGAAGGTCATAAGCCAAAACGCAACCATATTTCATTAACGTCAAAAGATAAGAGTTTACAAAGCTTTAGATACATATCAACATCTACATCAAGGCTTAACACAAAATACAAAATACAATAGATGCTCATGTTCGATATGCTGCTAAAGCTACTCAAAAGTTATCAAACTAACTTAATCACTAATGTAGTTATCTCGGAGTTTGTCCAATTGCCTTGCAAGGATTAACGATCTTCTCATTCTGCACTTGAGAACAAAATAGTTGGTTGAGCTACAAAGCTCAGTGGCTAATATATTTATAGCCATTGGCAACAAGCCATACAAACAAACATATATGCATATATTTATCCATATACATTTATATCTCATTTTGGCTACCAAATCCATCATTTATAATTGTAATTGACAACTCATAGTCCAAAACGTCATCACCTAGAACATATCATAATCATCAAAGCATAACACTCAATCTTGCATCATAAGTTGACAAATCAAAATGCAAATGCACAAACAAATGGCTCGACAGTTTCGTGGAACAAAATGGAGAAACCGAAGTTTTCAACATGAATGAAATGAGTCCATTCTTTGGATCTCATATGCCACAAGCGGGCAGTCAGGAGAAGGCTTTCGGTCAACGTGCACGTGACTAACGAAACGGTATCTCTCTTGCCTAAACACAAACAGATTTCGATGCTCAATTCATTTCCATACATTTTCATACTTTCATGCTCTTTCCTCTTTCCATTTGTACAAAATGCCATGACATTTTTCAAGGCATAACATGATTAAAATCACAATGCATTTTCAACAATTACCATAATTCAAATCAAGCCATTTTAGCACACAATACACATGCAAGGCATTTTGCTCAAAACACAACAACTATAAATACATTACCCACCTAAATCGTTTGCAAAATCCAACTCAAGGTTGCCTTTCCTCTTTCTCTTGGATAGGGTTTTCTTGATTTCCTAACATAACCAAAATTCTCATTCAATTCAAATTTAAATGGAAATCGCTAAAACTTCAATAATCAAAAATGATAAAATTGGACTTAAACCTATCTTACCCGTAGTCCATCTAGGTTACAAAAGCCAAAACCTAGATTAGAAACCCTAAAATCAAATGGGTCTCTTAAATCACCTTCTTCCTTCCTTCATTCCCAAAACAAACCCATTTCTCTAATTCTTTCTCTAATAAAGGAAGATGAAAAGTAATGGGGTTTACCTAAATAAGATGATTTCCTCTTCTTTTTCTTCTTCTTTCTTTCTCTCTCTCACGATTTTCTCTTCTTCTTCCCTAGCTTCCACGATTCTTCTTCTTCTCCTCTCTTCTTTCAAGTTTTCTCCTTCTCTCTTTTGCTTCTCATGACTCTCTCTTCTCTTCTTCTTAATTCAAGATCATTTTTATCCTTGGTCTTCCTATTATGCCCTCATCATTTAATGAAATGACCACTTACCCATTCTTTTGTTTTCATCTACTTACTCCTTTAACCTATTTAAATACCATACCATACTCTAATTAAATTCTAACACCTCTATTTAATAACCCCAATTTCTATTCATACTTGCTAAATTAATGGGCTCAATTCTAAAAATAAACAAATTAATCAATAAAATATATCAAATAAATAAACCAAATAAAAGAAAAAATTTTGGGGTCCAACATATGTATTATTCTTAAATGTTCCTAGTTTTAGTTTCATCAAGATGGGATAATGTTAAAACGGTAAAACTATATCCTAATGGTTCACACATCAAAGAACAATTTATGAAAGAAAATTCAATTTAATTATGCTGGACTTAATTATAAAGTTTGAGAAATTTGGGGATCAATAATAAGATATTTGATTTTATTAAAATTAAATTAATTATAATTATAATTTGATTTTAATTATAATTAGAGAAATTTAATTTTAATTTAAAAACCCTAATGATTTTTCTATTTAAATAAAAAAAACACTTAGAAGTTAGCACTTTTTGTCTTCTTCCTCTCAAATTAGTCTTGAGAATTACCATGTGTTTCTATTAGATACTGGACAATTAAAATCTATAAAAATTATTTATTTTTCCGCTACGTCTGTGATTCGTTCATGGTTGGATTCCTAAAGTGGTATCAAAGCCTCTGTTAATTGTTTAACTTGGATTAGTTGTTGGATTGTTGTTGATTTTGATAAAAATTAATGTTTTATGCTTTTGTTTTGTCTTTCTCTAAGACCATTCTTTTTTCTGTTTTTGAAATGTGTTTAGGCATGTTCTATAATGTTTCTGATAACTTAATTCACGTGCGTGTATTTGGAAAATGTTTCCTTGCTCTTGAGTTTGGGTTCTAAAAAATCTAAAACCTTAAGAGAAAGTATATGCGCTTTTGTTTATTGTCTGAATAATTCATGCGATAAATAGCATATGATGCCCACATTTTATTTTCCAGCATCTACATGAAAAGGATGTTTTGTGTTTTTCTGCTTAGTGCCTTGTGTATGATAGTTATGGAATTATGTATGAGATTTTTTCCTTGTTTGTGATTACTGGGTTTATGGATTAGACAAACAAGTGGCTTAAAAACCACTTGAGAAATGTCTCACCAGTGGTGAAATGTCATTTGTGCTTATGGAACGGTGACGCCACTGATTGGTGCCACCACCGTCAATAATGATGGGTGAAAAATCGCCTATTAAACACGAAAAAGGCAGTGAAGCGTCGGGAACTCAGGCTGCGAAGGTGGTTCGATAGCCGGTGATTCCAGAGTCAACAACCTACAGTTCAAGAGTTGGGAACATTACCCAATAGTTGGAGAAACGTTGCATGAAAGTCGGTGAAACATGGTCTAACGTTGAGGATGTGGTGTTCTCTGGAAACTTCTAAATTTCTGGAGAACGTGGGGGAGAACGATGGGCGCGTGTCATCGTTCTCAGGCGTCTGGTCTGTGAAGACTTGACTAAAACGTGCATAGAGTTCATTGACTGCAGGTGCCCGCATAGAGTTCCACAAAGGCAGCTGGCGCGTGCAAAAGCCTCTATTCAATTTTAGTTAATTACTATTTTTTATAATTATTTTAAAAACTTTAAATTTCATTTTAATTAATTTAATAAAGATTAAATTAATTTATACTCCTAATACAATTTAAAAGTGTTTTACTAAAATTTGAAAAAAATTCAAAGGAATTCTTATTAGGAAAAAGTTTTGGTATTTAATTTAATTTTCAAGAGTTGAATTATTAAATTAAAATTTTTATCAAATCAATAATTAGAATCAAGCAAAAGTTTTAAATAATTTCTTTCATAATTAGATTAGAATCAAGCACCAATGATGTGATCCTTCAACATCTGGAGGAAAATCTTTCCAATGAAGATTAAATGCACAACTACAAAGATAGAATGCAAAATCATATTCTTGACTTGCAGATTTTTCTTAAAAAAATGTATGATTAATGACTCTTTTTTTCCTCTTTTCTGCCTGGCTTATTTGTACTTATGATAGTCTTGTGAATGTTTAAGTTCTTTCCCTTTTTTTTGATAATGATAAAGGGGGAGAAAAGTAGAGGTGTTTAACAAAACCCGCAAACCTGTGAACCGGACTTGAACCGCATGAACCGAACCTATAAATAAGGTTACTCAAACCTGAGTTCAGGTTCGGTTCGAACCGAACCTAAAAAATCAGGTTCATGGTTCAAGTACAGGTTTCTGACTTGCGGTTCTAGGTTAACATCAGGTTCAGGTTGGCTTTGAGGATGAAGAAGAAGCAAGATAATTAAGTATTAGGGAGATGTTAATATCAACTGCATGTTGTTTATTGTTTCCGTTCTCGATCCACGCTGAAAATTGAAGTATATGAACTTTGTGATTGGTAAAGCATATGATGATGTCAAATATGAGCAGTTATGTGATAAGTAAAAATTACTTTAGATTTGATGTCTTATTTCTACCGATCCTCCATGTCTTTTCCTGTTGCACAATCAAGCGTCCAATCTCAAGCTTCAAGTGATATGGAAGTTGATAACGTCAAGGATGTTGCAACATTTTTGGATAATATTTTTGAAGAGCAAGAGGTTAGTCAAGCAAGTGGGGGAACCAAAAGTGAGCTAGATAAATATTTAGCTGAAGATTGTGGACCTAAAGACAAGACTTTCAATATCTTGAGTTGGTGGAAACTAAATTCTACTAAGTATCCAGTGCTTGCTTTAATTGGTCGAGATGTTTTAGCTATGCTTGTATCTACTGTTGCATCTGAGACAACTTTTAGTATAGGAGGTCAAGTGCTTGATTCAATTTGTAGCTCTCTTACTCCAAAGATGGTGGAGACTCTTGTTTGTGGACAAGATTGGTTGAGAAAAATCACAAGTTTCTACTTACGTGAAAGAGAGACTTGAAGAACTTGAGGAAATTGAATCAGGTAATATAATTTACTTTACCTTGTTTTAATATACAAATAATTAAAAAATTCTTTTTTCAATTAAAAAAGAAATAACAAGTCTAACTCTTTTTATTCTTTATTTTCTACAGATGTGGCTTTATGTATAACAGTGGATCATCCTACCATCCTATTCGAAGAATAATTGTTTAATAATTTCTCTTTTTTTCTAGTATGGATCTTCTACAAGACATTGTTTGGCTTATTTGTACTTTACTTGGGTTTAACATAGTGGATTAATCTTTGATGGATTTTACATGCATACTTTTATAAATATTTTGTATCTGTATTCACCAAATATTTTTATAATTTTTTGTCATATATATTGATATGAATAGGTTCTGGTTATCCTGAGAACCGAACCTGAAAATAGGTTAACCGGTCCTATAGGTTCTTTAGGTTCAGGTTCAGGTTCGTGAAATTGTCAGGTTCAGGTTCAAGTTATTTATGAACAGGTCAGGTTCCCTTACCATGACACCCCTACATCCCGGTGAGTAGATTTGTGAAGGTGTCAATGAATTCTTGCTCGTTTTATCCTTGGAAAGCTCCTTTGAACATTATGGAACCGAAATAAGGTATTTTCGCATTTCTTCGTTATTTCTCTTTCATGTTTGATTCGGGACACGTAACTAAGGCTCATGTTACCTGTTACATCAAGAAGTTGGAAACACAAAAATTCATATTAAGGTTATGAACACTAAAGTCCAGTAGAAGCCTAAGGTTATAGGTCTTTTGCTTTGATGATAGATTTGTAGTTATTTTAGAGACAAGGACATAGGGCTATAGGTATAGGAATGTAAATAGAATGCATTGTAAATATGCAATCAGTTGCTTATATTACTAAGGCTCAATCTAGAAGATTTCATCAGTAATGAACTTCTATGAAATGGTTTCAAGAGATCCAATAGATTTATATCTTTCATTAATGGAGACTTTAGTCGAGTTATTCGGTGCCAAAAATTTTTGCATACCTATAATTCAATATTATGAGGGACTTCGGTTTTCCACTAGCGACTTTAACTATAACCTCAGTTCTATTTATTAATTTGAGCAATATAGGACTTATTTGAAATTAATTGAAATGAACAACAATTCCTTAAAAAAAGATATTTTTCTATAGTATTTCATTATAGAGAAAGAGAGGTAGACCAAAACATATCAACCACTGAAGAGTAGAATATTGACAGAAGTAATCAACCCAATATTAAAAAGTAAAGGTCATAAGGAATAAAGCTGGAACGTAAGCATAGGATAAGGAGGGAGAAACAGATTTAGAAGACAAAGTACACTATATATAGAAGCTTAAAATGTTATTAGAAGACATGAAATAATGAGAGCAAGAGGAGGAATTAAAGTCACATATGGAGAACTTTTAGGGAATATATTATTACATGGTAGTAACTTGGAAAATAAAAATTAATGCATTTTGATTTATAAGGTATGGATGTATTTATACTACATATTCTTAGCATTTATAAGGAAGTAAACTCAAGTATTGAAGAGGAATACGTAACTAAGCTATCAAACAACACAAAAGCCTTAAGGTCTAAGTTCACACACAAAACAACGTTATAAAAATAATATCTCATGCTCACAATCAAAGCAAGAATTTGAAATAATAACTAAACATAACTTCACATCTACTCAAGATAGTAGTACAACCCATAATGAGGCATTACATAGTAAGAGGTTCAAATAATTGGAAAGAAAATACGTGAGATTACCTAGATCTAAGGAGGCAATGGCTAAAAGAAGCTAATTGGCAGTATTTACCATTTAAATTTTAACATTATAAATTGTTTTTCTATTAGTATGTGATACGATTGTAATTAATTATGTTGTCATATTTTGGACTTATTTTGTTGCTTCATTTTAGTATGTGTGTTTTAGATTTATGGATTATAATATAAAATAAGTTTAGAGGAATACGTTCAAATTAAAATGTTCATTAAGGAAAAAAAATCTTAAGAATTATAACCACTTAATAAACTTGCAATATTCATATATTACAATATTCACAATGCAATAGATACAATAACCTTCTAAAATAAACTTGCACCTAATCACTAAGCTTATAAAACAACAAAAACTTTTTTCTTTTAATATACAACTTACATATATGCTCAAACTAGGCAAAGCATTTATTTTCTACTACCAAATACATTAGATAATTACATTAAGTTTGCAATAATTGAACATGTAAGCAATACTAGCACTAACAATTGAACATGTAAGCAATCCTAGCACTATCACACTATTGATATTTCTCTCTTTGATAATGTGAGATTTAGCTCATAATTTTTAGTGATCATTTTCTCCATCACCTTTTCTTTGTTAACAATCTTACATTCTAAACTAGAAAATTATTACACTAATTTAACTTTCACTTCTTTACCCTTTAATTATGCTTTCAAACTCTCAATTTTCATAACTTGCTTAAACATTACAACTTGATCTTTAACATTAGCTTTAGTATGCACCTATTTAAAATATGAATAATCATTTATTTTTCACATTGGGTGCTTGTATAACTTTCTTCCTTGGTTATTGGGATTTTGAGAAATATAAATCATAGCCTTTAAACTACTACAATGCATCCTTTACTCTTCAAGAATATTGTTGGTTGATTGAATATTAGTTAAAGAAGGTAACTCAAATTGATGGCTACTATTCATGTCCATTTGAGAATCAAAAGTAAATGCAACTAGTAAAATTGGTTTGTGAAAATGAATCACCCCCAGCTACATAAAATTGTAATGACCAATGGATTAGGATAAATAAGTTGGGAATTGAATGTGTAATAAATTAATTATTTATATTTGAGCATTTGATTATTCATTTATAATTTTATCATTTTCCTAAATTTGGTAGATGTGATTCTAAACTGAGTGAAAGTTTCATGTGATCTAAAACTGTCAAAAGGTATGAAGTACTTTAAAATGTACGTATCTCAAATATGATGTTGCATTCGCTTTTATAATATTTAACTTTTTTGGAATAATTTATAATTTTTATAAAATTTAATGATTATATAATTGATATAATATGTATAGTTCATTTAACACATATAATATGAAATCCTAGGTAAAAATAAAATAATATCAATATGTTTACTATTATTTATACATATTACCATTTAAAACCCTAGATATGCCATTACAAAGACTAAGTTAGGAAGGTGCTTTTAGTAAAAATATCAAGTCGTAAAAAAGACTCGATATCATTAGCTATGTTGTTAACATCAACATTAGCTCCATATATTCCTCTCCTTGACAATCGAACGTAATACAAGCCCCTTTTACCTTTCTAGTGGTTAAGGTAATTTGTTTTTGAATTCCCATATTCATTTAAAAGGTAATCATGCTGCATATATAAATATATTCCAAAAGTTAAAGGTATTTAAATTTTACTATAATTAATGAAAAAGTTTTCCAATTTTACTTTTAATTTCTTCAAATTCCTTTAACCACTTATATATAGGTCTTTGGAAGCTCGTACAAAAGACTAGTATGTCAAAGGGGTGAGATGTTCCATTCTCAAATACTACCTCACTGCCTCTTATGCTCCCTAGGGCTGGGAAGACCTACAATGTTTGTGGGAAAGAAAACTTGTTTAGCGTGTAATATTTGTTTTAAATGATTGAAATAACAAACATTACTATGAAGTTGTTTTTAAATAAATGCCTTGAGATCTATATCTTTTTGAGAGTTGGAAATCAAAATCTATAACAAAATTATTCATGATTCGTATTATTTATATATCCTTCAAATATACATTGCAAATAGAATTATGATGAGATCATAATTATGATATTCATATTGGATTCATTTATTATCCCTAAATTAGTCATAGTTATTGTTATATTAAGATTAGACATTAATAGAACTTAAAGAGACTAGTAAACGTTATGTTTTTTCTTACGAAGGAAGCATTCAATCTCAAAGACTAAAGTATAGAGATATTTAAGCAAACATATAGATACTTGTTAGAGAGCAAGTTCACCGAACCAACCCCATATGAGCATTCCATTTGGAACATTACTTTTATGTATATGGAAATCCTCATTTTGATGATAGTATAAGTGATCATTTGACTTGAGATTTTCAAAGTATCTCGTATAAGGATTGCTATATTTTGATACTTCTTATCTATTCTAATTAAAAGTAGCTCAATCGGTAATCATTGGATATATCATAAACTATATCAAGATAATTGAGTGATCAATATATGATTCATCACTCTAAAGTGATTAAGGAGAATGTTCTACTATTCTCGATTAGTATTGACTTGAAAAATCCTAGTTAAGATAGAATGACACTTTGAAAATAGTTTCAAATGTTATTAATTGAATCAATTACTAATGATGGAGAACTAACATGATTAGAATCAATTAGAATAGACATTATTTTCATGCTCTATGTCTAATCAAAACATATGATGAAAGAATTGAATTGTACAAAAAAACCATATACAAAAAGATTATTTAAACCACTTTGATATTCCTAGATATTTTGGGTTGTCATGATGCATCGCTAAATGTCAATTTTGCTCTCTATATATAAATTATTTAATTATAGAATTGAAAATAAATTAAAGGAGTTTAATTTATCTAATTCTAAATATGATTTAAGGTTATGATTTATATCCATTACCAATGTATTTAAGGACCAAATGAGTTACACACAAAGAATGAGTTAAAAGTGATAAAAGGATTTTTAATCAAGTTAGATTTTATTGTAAAGTTTGAGAAAAATTATTAATAAATAAAAGATATTTAATAAATAAAGACCGATATGAAATATTGGGTCTTATTTGATAATAATTAATAATTAATTATAATTTTAATTAAATTTTAATTGAAATTAAAATTTTATTTTAATTAAATTACGAAAATATCAGAAACTTTTAGGTTCCAAAAGAGCTAGCAATTTTTATCTAACATTCTCTACAATAGTTGTAGAGTTCCCTTAACACATTATGTGAATACTTTTAGAGACTGAAAACTTGGGTGACTATGGTGGATGAGATGAGCTAATTTCATAAACAACTTAAGGGAAACATAAAAAAAAGATTAAGCTTTAGAATAAGATACAAATTATGATTTATGTTTTATTACATTTTATGTGTTAATCATGTTGTAGAATTTAAGTGATCTTGACTTTTGAGAAATCATATAAAAAGTCTCATAATTATTCCATTGCATATGAGATCAGATCCTGCCCTAATTTTCCTATATTAAAATCTTTATAGCTTTAAACAAAGAAACTTCCAAAACATATTCAGACTAGCATATGTTCATTTTATAAAAGTCCATAAATCCTAGACTACATATGTGGGCTCTTACTATGTCATATATATCTCAATTTTTTAGTCTTATCATTTCAAGACATATATGCATGTATTCCTAGCTTCTTAGTCCTTATTCATTCTCTTATGTAACTTTTCAAAGCTAAATAATTTTTCAGGTGCATTTATCGATGGAGAAGTAGAGATAGTAACATGTCGATCCAATTTGGATCAATTTTATTTTTTAACAGTCAAATCAGATTGAGGTCATAATGACATTATTATGTTAAAAAATATTAAAATGATGTTATTTTGGTTAATAAATTTTGTAATTATCAAAAATATTTTAGTAAATTATACTAAAATAACATCATTTTGTTTAGTTTAGGCTAAGCCAATCTTGCTCTCTTGAGCTTGATTTTAACCTAAAGTTTGTTCAACTCAGCTTTAAAATTTATAGATTTTAAGTTGGACCAAATTCTCCAAGCCATTTTGAGGTTTTCAAACCACACTTCCTCCATGTTCCTCAGGTACTTAGTACAATGTCTGACAATAAATCTTTAAACAAGCTAACCATACTTGTTATATTTTAAGAGACTAAAAGTGTATTTTATTTATAAAAAAAAGTGTATTTTAAATCTCTATGTTTTTATTAAAATATAAAATCAAAATAAACCCTAATGTTTTAGAATATTCAATTCGAATCCTATCATTTTAAAAATATTCAAAATGAACTCTAAATAGATGGAAATTTAAATAGAATTAAGTTTTCATCTACTAAGTGCTACATTATTCTTTTTTAATTATTAAATGGACCCTATAGCCATGTGTATGCCACATGATAATATAGGTCATATACATATAATTTTAAAAACTTAAATTTGTTTTTAAATTTAATTTTATAATAAACCCTAATTATCTTAAATTAATTATAATTAGTGTTAATTAGTAATAAGTTAAATGTGTTAGGTTAATGTTAATTCAAATCCCTAACCTCCAAAAATAAAAAAATTCCAAGCCCTTAGAAAAAACATCACCAATATTATAGGAATCAATTGGCCAGGTGAAGCTTACAACTTTGCTAGCACAATAAGAGCAACCGAAAGTATTTGCTGAAAGGGATGTTAAAACGTAGTCATACAAAGAAAGTCTAGAAGCATTTGCAAATAAATTGATTGTATTAAGAATGGAGCTTTATCCTAAACTTGCCCAAAATCTTGAAAAATAGCTTGTTAAAGCCATGAATGGGATTAGGTCATTGCAAAACTAGATGGAAAATGCTGAGGCTTCTGATTTAGATTTAATGAGAACTATCAATTCATAGCTTGATGAGGCTAAATAATCATCGTTGAAAGCTGCAGAAGAGAAAAGCTCCTTGCAAAATTTGGTCGAATATCTTGAGTTGAGATGGAGGGTTTGAAGAAGGAGCATTTTGAATTAAAAGAGTAAGAGGTAGAAATAGAATCTATTATTGGGTAATTGCACGTCAAGATCCACAAAAACAAATTGAAGCTTAAAACAACCCTTACAGAGGAATTCAAAGCAAGGGGTACTGCTTCTAAATAAATGATCTTAACACTCAATTTGGTTTTGCCAGATTCTGCTGAGGCTGGATGTTGTCGCTTGGATCCATGATTCTAAATAACTTCGGCTGGAGAACACCTGCAAAACAATAAAGGCGCACCGGGGATTGGTTTCCGGCAAGCCCCTCCGACGCTCAAGTTAGTCTTTTTGTAAGGGATGTGATGATCGTAAACAAAGTGAAGCAGGGTTT